>JANHGB010005646.1:2132-16904 GCA_026283785.1 Coracopsis vasa
CTGCCAAGGCCACCATTAAACCATGTCACTGAGGGCCCCATTTACACGGTCTGTGAACACTTCCAGGGAAGATGATTCCATCGATGCCCTGGGCAGCCTGTTCCAAATGCAGTGTGCAAATGGCTCATTTACTTTTTGTTACTTTTCATCATCTGACCACTCTGAATTTCTCCAGAAGTCCATTTGGTTTAGTTATTTCTCATTAAGAACATACTCAAGAGCAATACACCCTTCCCCATCATCAGTCAATTTTTTCCCTGTTCCTAAATCAAAGATGCACTGTCATCAATTCTTGGCCAGATGTTTTCCCCAGAGTAAACTCCATCTGAACTGAGGGTAATTTCTGTCCTCCTCTCAGGCCATTTCCAAAACTCACCACTCAGCCAAGGCTTGTGTGGAATACTGATGACAAAACCAGAAAACATATTGAGTAGTTTCCACTAAGACACAAACATGCAACTACTGATTGCTTACGTCAAAGCCAGGGGCATATTCTTTTGCATTGAGGTATTTTGCCAAGTTACTTTTGCTCTTGGGCAAGGTACAGATTTTGCTAAAGGCTGTATTCTGGTTTTCCCACACACATGCTCCTCAGGTAAAGCCATCACATCTGCCCTTCCTCCTCACACAGCTGGCACAGAATGTTCAGCTGGACACCAGATAAGGCAGAAAAAGAAACAGAGGCAACTAAAACAATAGGCAATAGCAGCATAGTATAGATTTATGTTTTGAAAACAATGTTGAAGACAGAAATTATTCTTAAGCCAAATCAGAAGCCTATAAAAACTACAAATTACAAGTGTACTGATCAGGATATAATCAATATTAGCTTGCACTGAACCTGAAGATAAGCAATACTAAAATAGGATAACCAACAGCAACACAGGCATTTTGCAACACTAATGGCCCAGCCAAACACCATGGACAGTATCATAGGTACAGCAGCACATGAGCAACCTGACCAAAGGGGCAAGACAAGCAGCGGCAGACAGCACTACACAATAGGCAGTATCAATTTTTTAGGGTTGAAACTTTGTCAGTCTTCTAAATACTCCTATCAATGTGATCTCTAACTCACAGAAAATATACAGAGATATATAAAAATCTACATTCACCTTCAATATCTAGGGGAGACAGGATTTTCACAATCCCATTTTTTTTTCTGGCCCCAGCCATCCTGTTTATTTTTCACATCCCACTGTATGTTTCAAATGACGGGCTCCGAGATTTAGTAAGGTTTTCTAAGATCAGCTTACCATAACTGTAGAGGAAGAGGAGCCACTACAGATCGTGGTACAAGCTGCTGCCTGAAGCCGCTCCTTTAAGAATAGTGCTAATCTTGAACGTGCAAATAGAAAGCAGTAGGAAAGGACAGAGCAACTGGCTCCCCATCAGCAGTGAATGAATCTCACCATCCTTTACCCATCTTTATTTTTCACACTCAAGTTAATTGAGATGCGACTATAAAATAGTCAGTTAGTAACAAAGTGCATTAGGACATAGGACATAGTAGCTGCTAACATTATCATTAGGCATGCATGTATGCTATCCACTGAGAAATCAACTACTCTGAAATCTAAGACATCACGGGGCACAAAAGCAGCATTCAAAACCTATTCTCAATAGGTTAAAGAAAAATATGAAAAGGTTAGAAACCTATTCAAAGAACTGACAAAATGCTGAAGGCTTGAGCCCTCTCCTGGGCATGGCTGCCCAAGGAGGTCTCTCACCCCCTACACATTCCCCTTCTCCCTGTTGCAGGGGAAGAGTGGGAGTCTCTAGCCCCTCTGGAGAGACTGAGCTGCCCAGAAGATTCCTCCATGACCTACTTCTGTCAGGAGGAGCTGTGTTAACTGCTTGAATTGCTTATTTTGACTGTAATAAGACTGGAAGTTCTCCTACGCCTAACTGATCGGGTACATCAAGGGCTCAGCAGACACCAGAATAAAGGATAACCTAATCACAGCATGCCTGCACCCAGAGAAACAGCTGACATGGGCCACACATCCTTGAACTTTTGCTTCAGAGCCATTCACAGGACAACCAGAAATGAACTGCTGACTCCAAATTCAGTTCCAGGGGGACATGTAACACTACCTCTTTGTCAACAATTTTGCCTCAGCAGAGAAACAAATCATACAATCCCAGAATGGTTTGGGTTGGAAGGAACCTTAAAGCTCATTCAGTTCCAACCCTCTGCCATGGGCAGGGACGCCAGGTTGCTCCAAGCCTTTAGGTTGCAGAACAGAGCATTTTGCACCGCCTCTGCCTAGGCTCTCCTGTTGTAGGTAAGCCAAAGATTCCCAGCTGCAGGCTTGAAAAGCCTGTATTTGGATCTAGTTGGAGATGTTCTTGCTCGTTGCAGGGGGCTTGGACTAGATGACCTTTGGAGGTCCCTTCCAACCTAAACTATTTTAAATAAGCAAACAGGCCGGGAGCAGAAGTGCTCTGCTGGTATCTCAGAGTTCTGCTGCCTTACACAACCCCTGCAGCATCAGTAACAGAGCAGTTGCACTGAACAAAAATAACAGTCTAAATCAAGCAATGTAGGAATATACACGCCACATCATGCTTTGACAGCTACATCGGTTTTTGCTGAAAATTTTCTTTTAAAAGCCCTGCCAAAATCAAAAAAAATATAAAGTAAGAAAGAAAGAAAGAAGTGTCAAAATATGACTTAGAGTCACAGAATCAACTCGGTTGGAAAAGACCTTCAAGATCATCCAGTTCAACAGCTCCCTAGCACTGCCAAGGTCACCACTAAACCAAAGGCCTCAGCTATGTGGTTTGTGAACACTTCCAGGAATGGTGATTTCACCACTGCCTTGGGCAGCCTGTTCCGATGCCTGACAACAATTTTGGGGAAGAAATTGTTCCTAATACCCCATCTAAACCTCCCCTGGTGCAGCTTGAGGCCGTTTTCTCTTCTCCTATCCCTTGTTCCTTGGGAGCAGAGCCCAGCCACCTCCTGGCTCCATCCTCCTTTCAGGCAGTTGTGGAGAGCAATGAGGTCTCCCCTCCCTGAGCCTTCTCTTCTCCAGACTAAACCCCCCAAGTTCCCTCAGCCGTTCCTTATCAGACTTGTGCTCCAGGCCCTTCACCAGCTCTGTTTCCCTTCTTCGACCTGCTCCAGCATCTCAATATGTCATCTACCATCTCTTGTTATGAGGGGCCCAGAACTGAACACAGGATTTGAGGTGTGGCCTCATCAGTGCTGCGTACAGGGGGACTGTCACTTCCATAGTCCTGCTGGCCACACTATTGCTGAATCAGACCAGGATGCTGTTGGCCTTCTTGGCTGCCTGGGCACAAGCTGGCTCACGTTTAGCTTCATCAGTCAGCACCCCCAAGTCCTTTTCCGAAGAGCAGCTTTCTCTCAAGTCTCAAGACTTCTCTCTTGAAGGTCCAGTACTATGTCTCCTTCCTGGTGGAGACTTCCCGAGCACAGATCTGACCCTCCTGTGCTGGATGGGTCACTAGCTGTGTTCCACATGAGCTCTTCAAGTCTCATCCTTCACAGTACAAGAGAAAGCCTTCCTTGCCCATTGCGTATTTTAGACATGCCTTTTGTTACCACGCACATAAAGGCTAGGGAATAAGAAATCTCTATGCATTTGTCACAATTTTTTAATTGCCATATAAATGTAGCTCATCAACTAAAACCTGCTTCTACACTCAATGTAAGGGGAAAATTGTGACTAACAGGAATCATTTAACATGCACATAATCTACAATACGTGGTCTTTGGGTCCAGATATGCATTGTATGTCAGTGGAGACAGTCTGCTCAGCCTAGAGAGGACTAAGGGGGAATTTGATCAATGTGTGTAAGTATCTGAAAGGAGGGTGCCCAGAGGATGGGGCCAAACTTTTTCACTGGTGCTCGGCAATGGGATGAGAGGCAAGGGGCATAAACCAAACCACAGGAAGCTCCACCTGAACATGAAGAAGAGCTTCTTTACTGTGAGGGTGGCTGAGCATTGGAAAAGGCTGCTCAGAGAGGTTATAGAGCCTCCTTCCTTTGGAGATATTCAAGGGCCATTTGGACACAGTCCTAAGTAACATGCTTTAGGCAACCCTGCCTGATCAGGGAGGACAGACAAGATGACCTCCAGAGGTCCGTTCCAACCTCAGCCATTCTATGATTATCTTCCTGTTTCTTCAATATCACAATGGCTTCCCCAGTTATCTATGCATTGCTGAGGTGATGCCTTTAGCATTCAGCATATTCCCATCTGCTGTCTAAAAGGACAGATTTGCTGGACTGCAAGAAAAGGGAACTCTGACATTAAACAGCTTTATTTCAGAGGTAAAAATTAATAGAGCAATAAGCACAGTAAGAAATGACCAAGCAACAGCCTAGAAAACTCCCAGTGAAGAGATTTAAATAAATCTGTTTTTTAATGACCAGAATTGCCTTGAAAACATGATCATCTTTATAGAAAGCAGCACCACAAATCATTATCACACCCTGGGGATCACAGGTTTCACAGATGAGCTAAAGCAGACAAGCTGTGTAGGGTCAGGTTTTTCCTCCCCTGCCTTCCTACGCAGCACTGGCAAACACACAAACAAGGAAAATGCTGGGTACCCTTCTGACAAAAAGCACTTGGAGAGCTGCCCGAGTAGGCATGCATTGGCACATCTCTGTGCCAGGGCACGTGGGTGCAATTCTAACTCCACAGTGCATAAGCTGTAGGTCAGAGAATGAATTCTGTTAGGTGTTTATCACCCCTGGGTGGCTCCAGAAGCTGGACCACAAAGACAGGGATTAAGCTCCTCCAGTGTTCTGCTCTTTCTAACCCGATTTAAGGGAAAGATTTACCCTGACACACATACAGTAGGAAATTATGTGGATGGGATTTCAGCAAAACCTTAGCTGCAAATTCCTTACTGCTGCGTTACAAGAAAGTAACAGCTTAAAGTCCTCATTTATATTAGATGAAATGTCTTCATCCCTCCATTATACAAAGAACATTTAACTACCTGCTAGTTAAGTGAAGAAAAAGGCTGGAGCCAAAAACCTCTGTGATCAGCCTCGTTTGATTTCTGGAGGACTTGCATTTCTTTACTTAAACCAATCCATACAGTTTTCCTTAAATTTTGCATTCAGGGAGTCTACAGTCTAGATCTAGCTGAAGCACATCTGACAGAGCCAATTTATTTCCTAAGATTCCTGTTTGTTATGTTTCAGTGGTATTGACCTTAAACTGTAGTTTGCACAAAAGCCCAGACCTTCAATGCCTGCCAAGATCTAATTTATCTCTGAAATTTAATACATAGAATTGAGCTGACAAACTCAGCTAATAAGTACTGAAGTCTGGCATATAGTCATCGAAGCTATTTTAACATTATCCTTGAGTGGTTAAATGTACGAATCCCTGATCACAATAAATGTATTTTGGGGGTTATTTGGATTTAAAGAAAAGAAGGCTGAAAAATCGGCTCAGCCTCTCCATTTCTAGCTACGTATGGTTTATTTTATTGGTAAACCACCACCTTTAAGAAATCTAATTCTAATGCAAGAGCTGACCAAAAATAATATGGCACACATTGCTGTTGACATATGAAATGCATCTGCTTGCTCACTCACACTTCTGGGTTTGGGTTTTTTCTTCCTACTGCTAGCTCAACGTGCAGTTAGTGTCAGTTAGACTCAATTCTGCTCAAGAATCTGCTAACCTCTGAGTTATTTTCATAACAAATAAAACTAATGAAGACTGAATTCTTACTAATTTGTGTCTCCTGTGGCTTTCCCTTGTGTAGAGTTCCTCATGTTTAATAAAGACTGAATTTTCATGGGAACCTTCTCTGAGTTGAGGCAGTAAGAGGTTCTCCTCTATCTAGCTGCTCATTCTTATAAACCTAGAAATGTACTTTCTCAGACTTCTGCATCTCTGAAATTTGGCTTAAATATCTACTGGAGAACAGGGAAAACAAGTTCATGCTTAATTTTATGTTTACACAAGCATATGCAAGAATGTGATCATGTAAGTCTTCTCTTCTTGGGAAACCAGGCTAAATCATGATTCTCTCACCGAGAGTGCAGTGCTAGATCCTGCAACCTGCTAGATGTTTAAGTGGTAGCTTGAAACACATATTACCAGCAGGGCCTTTTATGAGGAGGGATAAATTCACAGGAAAACTGCCTCTGCCCAGAATAAGACTCTGGTTTATGTGTGAGCCTCCTTCCATAATGACAGGAGATCTTCAGGTCCAACAGTCAGTTCTTGATCATGTATGCAAATGCTGTCCTTTCGCCAGCAAATTTTCCCTTCACCTCTTAACGCTAGCTTCCAAACAGGCCCATGCAGCTCGCTGAAAGTTCTCTGAGTACAAGAACTGGTCACACAGCTCATTTTCTGGATACATGCCTTTGCTCCATGCTCAGTTAACCTCTCCCTTTCATACCATCAGGGACTGATCACTCAAGCTTATCCCAGCTGACCCTGGGAGAGTCTCTGCTTTCTCTCTCTCACCACCATTCACCTGAATGTCAAGGGTCATCCTAAAGAGATATTCTCATCCTTAATGACCTCCACTCTTATGAACAGATTGATCTGAGTTGCAATAAAACAATGAGGATGATTGAATTTTAGACTCCGTAGCTTGGAAATCTCATTATCAAAGTCTGCCCAGATTACCAATTCTCCTTCAGCTCAGAGCACTAGTTCCTAATTTTAAGCATCTGACTGACAGAACAAAGGAAAACAGAACACAGGTTGCCAGGATTACCTGCCAGCTTTCCACTCCAAAAGATTCAAAGCCTATCTGCAAAACCAGCACTTGTGCACAAAAGTGAACGCACTTCAACGTCCTGTTAGGATGTGAGGTGGAGGAAATGAAAATGAATGTATGAGAAAAAAAGCATGTGAAATGCCTCATGAACCACCTGATCATATCTAACATCATTTCCACAGGGAAAGGAAATTGCTTAAATCCAAACTCTACCTGCATTCAAATCTACAGTTCTGATTTCATTCATTGCAGAGGGTTGCACTAGATGAACTTTGAAGGTCCCTTTCAACCCAAACTATTCTATGATTCTGTACAGGGGAATATGAAACCCTGACTTTAGGGAGGAAATTAAGTTAGGAGCAGTTTTACAATTGTTTAAACAGAATCTGACCAAGAGAAAAATGTTCACACACATTGCAATAACTAAGAATTGCTTTCAAAATTGAGTTAGGTATGGAGGCATTTTAGCGACATTATAATCCAAAAGGAGAGGTGCCTTCAACTTTTGAAGTTGCTTTGGAAGATACTTTCAGCTATATCTAATAGTCAAATATGTATGCAAATGCGTGAATTCAAAATCACACCCAGTCTTTACAGCTCTTGTGATAGACTTGATTTGACATACACAATATACATCTATGTACACACATATAATGAAAAGATCCAGTGAAAATACACCCCTTCTCCAGATCTATTCTGGTATTTATCCAAAAGGAGGAAGAAAGGTTTTCACTTTTGTAGAATCCAATCAAGAATGGGAAACACAGGTAAACCAATTTTAATATTAAACTACTGCTGCCATCAAATTAGCTCTGTTTTTGCAGTTTCCTCCTATATCAGCAGTGGTCTATTAGTGCCATACCTTAAATTGCTCCTTGAAATGAAGTACTGCCTACATCATTAAAAATATCTTCATATAACCCTATATATGTGTATTTAAGATATTTTGTGTATATCTATATATACACATGGGGATACATACATATATATATGGGGATGTTCAGCCTGGAGAAGAGAAGGCTGCGTGGAGACCTCATAGCAGCCTTCCAGTATCTGAAGGGGGCCTATAAGGATGCTGGGGAGGGACTGTTCATTAGTGACTGTTGTGATAGGACAAGCGGTAATGGGTTTAAACTTAAAAAGGGGAAGTTTAGATTAGATAGAATGGAGAAGTTCTTTACTGTGAGGGTGATGAGGCACTGGAATGGGTTGCCCAGAGAAGCTATGAATGCTCCATCCCTAGTGGTGTTCATGGCCATGTTGGACAGAGCCTTGGGTGAGATGGTTTAGTGTGCGGTGTCCCTGCCCATGGCAGTGGGGTTTGGAACTGGATGATCTTAAGGTCCTTTCCAACCCTAACTATTCTATGATTCTATGATTCTAAGACATGTTTTGTTTCAAAAGGGACTTTAAAGGAAAATAAATATGTATTTACATGTATTTATATGTATAGAGATGATAGAGTCAAAGCAACCTTCTTTGTCTGGAAGAATCATATGCAAGGGTTGCAATGGCCCCTACGTACTGGAGTACTTCATTACCTGACTAAGCCCTCACAGACACTGTCTTTCCTCCACAGGAAAGCTGTACCCCTTTTCTAAATAGTTGCATTGCCACCTTGAATGTAATTGCTATCCACAGCCTTCATTCTGAGAATTTTCTAAAGTGTTTCTTTCAGATCACTGAAGCCTCAGCAGAGAAATCAGAAGTGCTACTCTGAGCGAACAGAAATTGATTTGCTGATCAGTGTTGCTGAAATGTAATGTGCAGTTCATCTTGATGTATCATTACCTCAATTAAGTCTCCTTTTTCGGGATAAAAAAGGGTTATTTTTACTTTAGGCAACAAGATATAGGAACCTTGTAGCATGGGTTGACACAGTCTGCCAGCTGACTTGCCACCTCCTCTGCTTCTCAGCTGGATGAAACAGGATCTAGGAACACAGAAAATTTATGATAACTCTGGACTGAATCTGTGAGGGAAGGATTTTTTTCCGTTCTTTCTTTCACGTCTTAACAGACAGGACTGAAAAAAATGTTCCACTTTTTCCTGAACATAATAGAAGAAGATGATGCTTGGGAAGACTGGACTTCACATGGAAATCTTGGGGTAGTTTTGCTTGTTTATTTTAGTCCCATTCTGGTTTAACATGCTTTCAGCCAGTTTGGAGGAAGGTGGGTAAGCAAAATCTGGAGGGGTTTGCTGAGGCTCCTGCTTTCTTTCCACACCAAGATGAACAGGCTTTGTATCAGTAAGGACAACCCAAGATCTCCTAATCTGTATGAGGATCACTGGGTGGGCACCTATCATAGAAATAGCACTGCTCTCTGGTGTTAAAGTCATCACTGTCTTTCCTCTGCCCACCACTGGCACAGAGACAGAGCTCAGGTTTGACTCCTGCTTGCTCATTTTCATCTTTGACCTTGCCACAGCTTTTGGTCAATTTGGTGACAGAGAATGTCTGTATATAACGGTGGGTAGAGTTGTATCTCCCCTGCTTATCGCTGGTGTTGGGCTCACTTGGCCTAACCAGATTACTCAGGAGCTGCATATAGCTGCTAAGAAAGATTACAAAGTCAGCCAGCCCTTCACATTTCTGCAAGATAGTTGCAGGTTCAGTCTTCTGTGAGCACCTATTAGATGACTCTCCATCAGAAGTAGTACACAGTCTATTATATCTTATTAGATTCTCATCACTTCTCCTGAGACCTTACCCCTGTCAAATGGCCTAGGAGGATGAGAATAGATGTAAGCCTCCTTTTCTTCATGAATGAAGACCCAGCTGAGTGACTGTGAGCTGCTCATCTCTCAGTTCTGGGTTGAATCCAAATTATGTTGGAACTGGAAGACTGGATTTGGTTAAGCGTGTGTGTGTCAGCTTTATTTGGCTGGTTTTTATTCTGCTGTGCTCAGGAATAGGGGGTACTTAGTGATAAACTGAAACCCATGTGGTTTTCTTCAGTGCTGATCTTTGTACAATGCACTGCTCCTTGAAAAGAGATGATAAAAAATGAGAAATTACTGTTGAATTGCAAGTGTAAATAGGTGTAAACCAAATGTTCCCAGCGACTGTGTGGGCATCTTATACTTCTGGTTTAGGTAGTCTGTCTAATCCTTGCTTGTGCATCGCGCCTTCTTGTTGGAGTGAGACTCAGTGAGGCATGAGGGCAGTAGGTAAGGGGAGAACTTGGGTCTTGGGGATTCCTTAGTTACACACCAGTCATCAAAAAAGGCTTGTGTCTGGAGCAGCTAGATGGAAAATGAACTTAGAATAAATGCAGCAATTCAACCTTGCCTATCTTGTGGTGGAAGGAGAAGATACTTATAACTTCTTAGTTTGATTTAAAATTACTACAGTTACATGGTTTCCAATAAGGATAAAAAAGAATATTAAATGTGTTTTATTATTGCAGTAAAGAAAGCTTATTGTCCTGAATACTAATTCAATTCTTTTAAAAATGCATACTTTGTCACATGTATTTTGGTACTGAAAAGCATTAGCACCTTTTTTCTTCAAAGAGCACATACTTTACAGTTATTTTATAAATGGGGTCTTCAAGGGTGGATTCATTACAAAATGGAAAAAGCAAGTGTAAATTTTAAACAGTTGCCTACCTGCAATCATCTACATTTGCATCAGTTGCTATCATAAGAAAGATGGAAAGGTCAGATGAGAAAAGTCAGCATCCTTTGATAAAACACTACTCTTGTGTCGTAGAGATTATTCCTCCTACAAATTTGACCCTATACTTACAGCCCAATTATATTGCTAAAAAAGGTGCTCTTTCATAAAAGAAAGATAGCATTTACTTTCTTTTTTCCTACTGGAAAAATGGGCCTGTAATTTGAAAAGTAGAGCACAGAAACTATTTTAATGACCAGCTTTTTCTGTCAAAGAGACATGTTTGGAAGAAGACAAGTAACTTCCCTGTACAGCCATGAAGCTCAACCATGAAAGAGTGATTATTTTCCACCAGTTTTTGTGAATATTAGAAAACAAAAAGTCCTGAATGTGATCTCCATTCTGAAAAACTGTTCTAGTTTTTATAGCATTACCATAAAAAAATAAGTCTATGGTCACAAGGATGATGTCTAGCCACACTCTTAAATGCAGTGAAATCATGGCGGTATATAAGACTGATGATCTTGAAGGATCTTGTACTTGGCCATGTTGAACTTCATGAAGTTCACATCAGCCTACCTCTTGAGCCTCTCAAGGTCCTTCTGGATGGCATCTCTTCCCTCCAGTATGTCGAAAGCACCCCACAGCTTGGTGTCATCAGCAAACTTGCTAAGGCTGCACTCAATCCCACTGTCCATGTCATGAACAAGGATGTTAAACAGCACCGGTCCCAATACCAACCCTTGAGGAACACCGCTTGTCACTGGTGTCCACTTAGACATTGAGCCATTGACCACAAGTCTTTGAGTGTGGCCATCCAGCCAATTCTTTATCCACCAAATGGTCCATCAGTCAGATCCATGCTTCTCCAGATTAGAGACAAGGACGTTGTGTGGAACAGTGTCAAATGCTTTGCACAAGCCCAGGTAGATGACATCAGCCACTCTTCCCTTATCCACCAACACTGCAACCCTGTCATAGAACACCACCAGATTTGTCAGGCATGATTTGCCCTTAGGGAAGTCATGCTGGCTGTCACCAGCCACCTTATTGTCCATGTGCCTTAGCATAGCTTCCAGGAGAATCTGCTCCATGATCTTGCCAGGAACTGAGATGAGACTTCGGTGCCTAGCAATAATCTTGAGCACATCAAATAACTTATGTGGATATGTATGTGCAATTTTATCTTTCTGTACCAAGGGGATTGGCTGAACCTTCACTGCAGTCACCAAATGATATCTTGGTGGGAATCCTGTAGTAGCTGTCTTTTGAGGGCAAATTCATTCTCCCAGCACTATGTGGATCACAGACACCTCTAGGCTGTATCTACAGCCTGTGGCCCTCAAGGCTGTGTATCACCTAGGAAATGTAAGAGAAATACATAGGATATTTCCGAGATCTGCTCCTTGATAGTGTCTTAAGGTAGATTACCTTGCATTTTTCCACAGGTCAAAAGAGCCAGTGGTGTCCCAAGTGGTGCTACTGGCAAAGATGGACTGGGATTCAACTCCACTGTGTGGGCATGTCAGTTCAGGTTTCTAAATACAGATGTGTCCTGTTATAGTCAATGAAGGTTCTATTCCCTGCATACAGTCACCTGGTGCTCTTTGAAGTGCCTTTGGCTACCTGAGTCTTCTTCAAGGGTCTAGCAGATTTGGCATGGGAGCTGCTGGGTACATGTGCCTTTCTGGAATGGCAGCTCCAGAAAGAGTCAGCTAGGTGGGATCCCCAAGGACACCTCAAACAGTGCTACACTCATAAGTGTGAGGAATTGGTCTGAGCTTGTAGGACAGTTTGCAGGACAATTCAGTTCAATCTGAAGTAGATATACATGTGACCATTGGTTTACCGAACTCCACTGACTATATTGCTCTTACATGACAAGATCAGTACAGAAGTTAAACAATACTTCACCCATGGCTTTTCCCACTTCTGTAGAAAATGCCTGCAGGTTTTGGTACTGGGCAGAATAAAAAGCTCCTGAAAAAGAGAGGATGAATTTGGCTCAGATAACAGTGCTGCACTCCATGAACTGAAGAAAGTTTAGTCCTATTCCTCACCCAGTGCAGCATTTGGTTGTCCAGCTGCTTGCTAGCCTGTGCTCCTACAGCTTGGAGGCGAAAACACAGATTGACATCTGAGGCTGCTCTGCAGTGTGTGACTATTGCATGTGAGGGCTGGATTTTACATGTGAAGAACAACACTGAAGAAAACAGGAACACCCAAAGTGTCTGAAAGGAAGCTGATCAAGCTCTTCCCCTTCAAGCAGTTACTCCTTGAGTTACCTTTGTATTGAGAAATTAGCAGCACATACATCTATACAACTGCTCAGAGATGACGGAGGTTTCTTCTTTCATTGTCTTTCGCATGTCAACATGTAGAGCCAGAAAGGGCTTGAGTCCCTCACCAGCTGGATTATTGAACAGGGATGGCTTTTGCCCTCAAGTTTGAGTCATCATCAAAATGATGGGATTTAAAATACTACTAAAGATCAAATCAGTTCAAAACCCCCTGAGTTGAAAGTTTGGATTTCCTAGACAGATATAAAAAGCCTCAAAAGCCTCTTTTGTTGCGACAAATGACTCTGGGCTTTTTTTCTTTCTTTTGACTTGAAAGCTGGCCTATGATCCTTGAGGAGCTTTCTACAATTTCTAGGAAAAATGGATGTGACATATTTTTAGTTTCAAAGCTCGTATCTATTCTATATAAGAACTGTATAGATATTGTCTCAGTCTGTATTCCCACCACAAAAACTATGACCATAAAACCAACATAAATCCAAGAGCTATTTTTGAGAAAAGCTTTTTCCACTGGTACATGACAATGCCACTCACAATGTTAAATACTTTGCTTTATTTATCTGCTCCTTTCCTTCAGTTCGGAACATACATCTCCAAGGCACATAATGCATGGTGACTCAGTGTTATGGAGGAGATGGACAATGGCAAATGGATCTCAAATTAAATTCAATTGCTGTTCAAGGACTGATGCACTATTTTGAACAGAGTGCATGGGTGAGAGTCTGAAGTACTGCAAATGAATGTTTTTAGAACTGCAATTAATCTCAATTAAAAGTTTTGAGTCCTCCCTCCCCCACCTCCCTTCCCTACCATGTCTTCCTGTGCCACACAGCAATGTGGTTCTGCCTGGCTTGGAGCTGCCAACATTAAGGGAAAGAGTGCAGAGCCCACTGCTGACAGCAGCAAAATTCAGCATGGCAGTGGTTTGGTAGGAGGGCACACACTGTGTCAGAAAGGTTTCAGAGGGCCAGGTTTTGACAGGGCAGCTGAATCTCTCAGTATATTGCCTCCCTGACCTTCAAGCCATCTCCTTGCCGTCTTGGGTTCTCGACCAGTTTGGTATTTCTGGAGGGCTAGGAGCTGTTCCTGGGTAACTTCACCCCAGAAGGGCTCAAATTCTGGTATGCTTGCTCCTTCAGTTCCCATGCCCCTCTGAGACGTGAGATGCTCTATGCCTCAGGCTCACACCTGCCCTGTGCATGTGTTCAACCTAGCCATGCTCTACCATGCTCTGTAGCCTCCTATACTCCCCTTCTGCCCATGATGGAAACCTAAGTGGAGGATCTGCCAGGTCTTAGTACAACTCCAGGACAAAATCAGGGAAAACAGAGCTAGGGTGACTAGCAATGCTTGTCACAGCACAAGATGGCCATATCTCCGACCCAGCCTTACAAGGGTTCTGCTTGGAGACTTGCCTAATCTGCTTTGCACATTAGTCCCTACATAGGGTATTAGAAAGCAGATGGAGGGAGAGTGCCACACTTTCAGAAAAGGATGTTTAGTGTAACAGCTGATCGAATGAAATGGATACATTCCTTCTGTGCACATCACGATAGGTCTCAGATCCATAACCGGTAATTCTAGGCCCTGGCTGTGAATGCTTGTGTGGTTCATTGCAAAGCATTAACTGGAGGGCTAGCTGTCAGATCATTGCTACACTGCTGTGATAAAAATCAAAACCTCTCCAAAATGTCATCCTCTTTCAAAGTAATGAAAAGAAATTATGAAATTTTGCAGAATTTTCACTGCCTAATGCAAATACCGCTATTTTTAAAAAATACACCAGATCAAGGAGAAGCTGGCTTCATGTGGAAAATGATTGTTCTAAGCTGAAAGAGTGATTGTGTGTTGTGGTTTAAGTCCGGCCAGTTACTCAGCACCACAAAGCCGTTTGCTCACCCTTCCCATTCTCTCCCCTTCCAGGCAGGATGGGGAGGAGAATTAAAAGAATGTAAACCCCATGGGTTGAGATAAGAACAGTCCAATAACTAAAGTATAATATAAAACTATTACTATGAGTAATAATAATAATGATAAGGGAAATAACAAGGGGAGAGAATATAAAACTAAAAGGGGAAAGGAAGAAACCCCAACAAAACACAAGTGAAGATCG
>JANHGB010005648.1:0-27942 GCA_026283785.1 Coracopsis vasa
CCAGTTCAAACAAGAATTACCTCAGAGAAGGCACCAGGATTTTGTTATATAAAGAAGCTACCCCAATAAGCATAAGCAAAACTGCATTTCCTCACTCTCAAAAACATTATGGATATTTCCCTTGGCCTCCAAGGAGTCTACAACACTCCTTCCAAGTTCGCTATTCACATCCACACTGCCACAGAGGCACCATACTCCTTGCCGTATCAATCAACAATTAAGCACAATTACAACTGGCAATGCACCCTAGTTTAAGGGATTGGGATGTTCTGTAAGGGCACCAGATCAGCCTGTTGGACTGGGGAGGAGTATCCACAGTCACTGGGTGCCACTTAAAACACATTGGGAAGACAGAAGCACTGAGGAGAGTTGGTCTGATCCCACTGACTGTATTTTGTATGTTGGTGTCCAGCAGTGCTCCAGAAATCAAACCCTGGACACACTTTGCATGGGTTTATCCACCACCTTCAACCGTGCATATTCCCTTAGCAGCTAAACTGCCCGAAAAGGCCTCTCTGCTACCTCAGACCACCATTATATTTTTGTAAAGGGAAGAAATATTGTCTCACTAAGAGTAAAATGATCCTCTTGGGTACTGGGGAATGAAGTCCAGTGAAGAAGCATGGAGCGCACACAGGAGGATAGGAGATGCCTGAACTGCAAAAGCAATTAGATCTACAGTGTTTCAGGACTTGTTTTCAGTGGTTCAGTGTTCTTACTACAACACATGCATGACTTTTATGGAAAGCAGATAACACTCATAAAAATATCTGCTTCGTTAAAACTTGATTTCCTGCAAAGATTTTCCCGACTGCAAATTTTCAATCAGTTCCAGACACAATCTTTTGCAAATGGCATCAAAACAATTGATTTTATTTAAAGCAGAGAAAGAACCAAAAAGCTTTTCACTAACTGAACAAAAAAATGCTTCTGAATGATTAGATTCAATATCTTATAGTTAAGAAATACTACTAAAGATACTACTAAAATCTGAACCAGAAAATAAGAGACTATGATAAGTGATTAGGCTGATAATTCTGTTAGAACTGAAAGTTGTCTAGCTATTAGAAGGTGACTCTAATTAAAGGAAACCTGGACTGTCTGTTACAGCAGTGTTGTGATCAGAAGATCAGAGAGTGAGTTCGTCGTAGCTTACATGTATCTGCATGAAACACTGGTAACACATTCTCAGTCCCACAGACCTTTATACAATGAACACTAAAGGTTGAAATGTTAAAGCAGATGAACTCAAATACAGGGGCTGTGTTTTTATTAGCAGGGTAATTATTTGTTCATACAATGTAGCTGTGGCTGTAGCAGGCTTTAAGACACTGGTGGTTTTTAAACTAAAAGTGGATTTTCTGACCTTTGAAAGTTGTCTAGTTTGAGCATGTATTGCATCAGAAGAGGTCTGTGGTTTATCTTGTAAGGATGTTAGAATAGAAAATTACATCAGTTCCTTTTCATATCAGGTTTCACAAATGTGTGTGACAGACTAAAGTATGTTTTAACTGCAAAAATGTCTTCCTATATATGGCAGAAAAATCTTTTTGCTGGAGTCAAAGCATGGCTTCAGTTGGTTCAATAAGTTCATCATGACACTACCAATGTTTCCAGAGGACAAATTCCCACAGAGCTGGAACTGGGATCCTTCTGCCTGACAAGGCATTACTTACAGAACTGTAAAAAGGAAAAAGAAGGAATTCACAGCAATAAATACATCCAAACCCCACTGCATGTTTTTGATAAGACCCAGAAAAGGAGACATTAGGCCTTTAGTAGTGGTAGGAACTGAAAGAAGCACACGGAACATGGTGTTAAGAAGAGACTTAGAGAGGGGACACAGGAGGAAAGAAGGGGCGCAAGGGGAGGGAAGGAGATAGAGGTTCCTCATGTGTAGATTACGTCTCACCAGGAGTCTCTCTGCACAAGACAGAAAGACTCCGTCATGTCAATTACTTCTAAGACACACCTTGCAAGTCACCACTGTTGTTACATTCCTCTCTGGAGGAAATCAAAGGAAGTTCTTACCCTCTGGTTCTCAGCTGTGCACAAGCATGTCTGCTACAACTGAGACTCTGGGTTCATTTTTACCATGTCCCAGATATTATGTTGGGTGGATAACCCTAAAGATAAGGAGGTCAGTGAACTCTTTGATGAATTTCCACATTTTTATAAATCCATTTAGTACCTAATATTTTTCTACACTTATGCATATGGCTGTAACTTTGATGACTGTCCAGCTTTTATCCATATGTTAGGACAGAAATAGCATTTAAATTGAAGATTTGTAACTTGAATTCAACATTGCAGATACTTAGTGGCTAAGAGAAGGAAATGCCCATATCCTCTTCCCAGTTCATGATAACATTTTCTTCTGCATAGGCTTACTTTGGAGCAACATATCAAAATAAATATAGTAATAGCAGTAATGCTTTGCACTGTTGCAGCTTGCTTACATTTAACTTGCCATAAGCAAGTTAAACAACCACTCCTTTTCAAATACTTTCACCACCACCCTGGATTTAGGATATTAGAGGTTGGTGAGAGATATTAAGTAACATGTCTCAAACCATTCTTGGTATCTGCTGCTGAAGCAGGAATAGATGGCAAGTCTCCCGAGTATTTACCCATTCACTTCACCACAAAATGATCGTTTCTGTCTACAATATGAGTTCTTCAGTCAAGCGATTTCAATTACTCAGCCCAAGCACACAATTCACATTTACCCTTGGACTAAAAAAAAAGCATTTTATTCAAAGAAGGACAAACTCCTTTTTTTTTATATTATGATTGGACTTTGAACTAACAATCTTAGACTGACTTGACAGTGCAAGACAAAGGTTGGCAGCTCACATCTGGGAATACTCTGACAGCATTAACTTGCCCCAGTGCCCCAGACAATAGGAGGATTTGTTCAGGGCAGCTGAAAAAAGTGCCCACTGGGAAGAAAAAGTGCACCAGATCAATTGCAATCTACATCCTCATCTAAGAAGACACATTCTCCAACTTAAATGGAAAAATATAAATCCTTTCCAGATAAATCCTGGATAGAACTAAGTACTACAAAGCTCTTAATGGGTAGTTTTATTCTACTGTGTTGGTGACATTTAGGGTCATTCGGTACATAGACCCTAGACTCCATTCTCACCATTAAGTCTGTAGCACTTTGCTACTGTCCTCAACAGCAGTAGGATTGTTCCCTTCAGTTTCAGTGCTAAGAGATAACGAGGGCCTTTCAACTCCATTGAAAATGGGGATTAAGCATATATTTATAGAAACATGGTTTTCATGTGCTGCTGGATCCGGGCCAACACACTCTGCAGGATGCAGAGTGATGCTGTATTCTCAACCCTACATAACCCGGTAACATTATCAGAAACAGATTTTGCCCTATGATTTTCATCTAACAGAAATCAGTGCCTATTGGCCAAGATGCAGTACGGTTAATACCACTGCCAAGATCATCCTACTACTGTCAGAACTGCAGGTCTTTCAGGAGACACCTTGAAGCTGGTTTTACCTGGTACAATTTGTCCAAGGTCCTCAAAATGACATAAACATTTTATAACAAGCTATTATAGAGCAGGTACCTTTTTGTGTTATTATTTTTCCTTACAAAGGCATGCATTAAAGGCTGGAGGTCAGGGACTTACCTGGAAGATTTGTGGAAACTGAAGGAAATAAAATTAATCCCTCAAGAATAAACCTGTATGGTCCAAGTTGCAATGAGAAATAACAGTTTACATGGTCCTGTCATTAGCCTCTGGGTACCCTAGGAAGGAAAACTAGAGCAACATCTCTATAAACAATTACAAACTGTATTTCTGGCTACTTCAATTTATTCTCTTAAAACTTGGCAGTTGCTCAAATAAATTGGCATTTTTTTTCCTCGGAAGAAAGACTGATTGGATTATTTAAGTACAGTACAGCACCTTCCAGCTGTCCTTACTTAGCAAAGATTACCCCAGATTCTTGTAACAGGAAAATATAACCTTTCCCCCCTCTCTTTACCTCCAAAATTTTTTACCTTAATATCTTTTGGGTGAAAGGGGAGGATGACTCTTCCATTCTACATTCTAGCAGTTTTCTATGCTAAATAGCATTTAGATCTGAATTCCACTATATCAGCAGGAAATATGGAGCTGCTGTGCCATTCTACTTTTTACCTCCTGCCCTCAATTTTCATACTCAATGAAACGAGTTCAGCAGCCATCTGTAATTCCACTTCTAGCAAGTTGAATGTCAGAATTCCTGGGTTTTTTCCAATGTTAGACAGCCCAAGGGAAACTACCATTAGCTTATTCAAATGCCAAGGGATGTGACATTTTCTACCATCAATACATCACCTTTCAGCATGTGAAACTTTGAAAATCCTTGTGCCTCCAAAGCAGAAAGAACATAAAAGCAGCTTCTCATATTTTCCCTCTCCCAGGGTAAATGCATGCTTATGCACAAGTTCAAGGAAGAACTCAGAAGACAAAACTGTCTTCAACTCTGTCTATGCTAGGAAAAAAGCATATGCTTTGAAATATGATAGCCAGCACATCGTAAAGGCATCATGGAGGCAGAGTAAAGGAGAAGTACCTCTGTATTTTGCTGATCAAAACAAATGCAGTGCTTCTTGGCCCTATACATATGTGCTTTTGTATCATACAAAACATCTTAGTAAACTGACCTCCCCCATTGCTGACGGTAGCAGAACCAGAATGCGGCTGTTTCTAACTCAGGCACCCAAACTGCTCTGCTCTTAACGCAGTCAGTGACGTGATTCTCTCTACATCTGCATATTACGGAAATGGGATCACAACAGGTCACACTGAGGGTTCTGGAGAGCTAAGGATTTTTCACTGCTTGTAGCATGCTGTGCTGCTTTCTGGACACATGCATAGAAAAGAAGTAACAGGAAATAAATAGGGTTGCACAGTTAATGCTCCAGGGCTGCCAACTTTTGCTGTTTTATTGAGGCTTGAGATATTTACTAATTTACTTAAACTTGCAGCTTCTTGGGTCTGGTGATGATATGTCCATTTTATTTTCATTTTTAAAGAATGTTTCTTTTTTTTATGGCTGGAGAAGGAAGCTTGAAGTTTGAAAAGTATAAAGACAAGTAGAAAAGGAAGCCAAGAATACAGTGGGTGGTGGGAGGAAGAATTGGGGTTTCAATAATCTGCCAGCCTTCTGCATTTATCTCATGCGTTGGGAGGATGACTGTAAATCCTAGATTTTCAATGTGCAGAATGTGCAGTGCTGGGGTGGCAGAATGGTATTAAGCAGGTACTCAAACAGACTGGACGTGTTTGGGAAGGAACAAGCCAAACAGTCTTCCCACTTTAATGCTTCTACCTTACTGTTACATTAGTTGTTTGTGTAGATACTGGCATACTTAAAATGGGCAGGAATCATAGAATCATAGAATCATCAAATGGTTAAGATTGGAAAGGACCTTAAGATACATCAGTTTTCAAGAGCTGATCCCCAAATCAAAACACTGGCTGCTCTGGAACAGTTGTCCCACCTGCAATATCCATTGCGCTGGCCGTAGCAGATATCACAAGAAAGAGATTGTTCCATTCTTCCTACTGGATTTAGAGATAAGGAATACTCTTGACAATAATGCTTCCTCACTGCCATAAGAAACTGCTTAGAGGAGAAAGTGGCAGAAAACTGCCCACTTTAAACCAACCAACAGGATCCCTGGTCCTCACAATTAAACGTTCCCAGTTAAACCCCAGATACCAACTGAGGATGTTTTTCTCGTGAGAACATGGAAATGGCTATGAAAGAAAGTGTGTTTGGGTCAAAATTTAGTGGGCCCAGGCTGTGTGGGAAACATGAGCTTTTTATAGAGAAGGATTACAATGTTCTGGCTTTGGAATGGGTGACATATTTTGATGAAATATACTTTATTTCAATTTATTTTAATTATTCATTGAAATATTCAATGAATAAAGTTTGTTTCATCACATTTCTAGAAAAATCCCACTGAAGTGCTGTTACTGAGCTTCCCTCTATAAAGCAAGGGAACTAAAAGAGATTTAATGATGCACTCGTGCTGTGCAAGGTTTCCAAGGCAGGAGAACCAGGACCAATGGGGGAGTCAGCACATGAGATGTCTAATTCCAGGATTTCTTGTGCATGCTTCCTTATGCAATGGTGGGCAAGTCAGTTAATTGGGCTGGACTTCACTTTCCCCATATCTAAAGAAAGGTCACACCTGAAATACTGTGTTCAGTTCATACACAGACAAGATGTGGACAGGCTGGAGAGAGTCCAGAGAAGGGTCACAAAGATGGTTCAAGGACTGGGAAGCCATGTGAGGAAAGGCTGAAAGAAGTGGGTTTGTCCAGCCTTGACAAAAGAAGACTCAGGGAGACCTTATCACCATGTTCCAGTGTTTAAAGGGTGGCCACAAAGATGAAGACTCCCTTTTTACAAGAAGCCACATGGAAAAGATGAGGGGTGATGGGCACAAGTTACTCCTGGAGAGATTCTGACTGGACACAAGAGGGAAATTTTTCACAGCAAGAACAATCAGCCACTGGAATAACCTCCCAGGGAAGTGGTGGATTCCCAACACTGGACACTTTTAAGATTCAGCTGGGGAGGGTGCTGGGACATTCAGTCTAGATCATGCTTTGCCTAGAAAGGATGGACTAGATGACCCTTGGGGTCCCTTACAACCTGGTATTCTAATCCCTTCCTGATATTCTTTGGAACAGGGACTTTTTCTTCTTCCATGCTCAAAAACTGGGACCACATTTTTGTTTTGCTACATATCACTATTGTGGTAAAAGGAGTATAAAGACAACATTTTTCAGGCATGCAGACAGTGAGGATTTTTTTGATGGCATGTTGTCTCTCACAAACAAGTTGCTGCTGACTTGTTCTACTGTTTTCTATCCTCATACACTGAAGATACAGAGAGTCTTGTTTGCAAATCTCAACTTTCACTTCTCAGACAAAAACACAGGAAAACTTATCACTGGGTTATGAACCAGTCAGTTTGAAGAAAATGTGCTGACTGGCTCTTTCTGTCACAGTATCCATGATAGGCATATTACACATTTCCAGCCAAAAAAAGCAAGGAAGGGAAAAAACTACCCACAAAGAACAAATGCTTCAGCCCCTTAAACCAAAATGAAAGCATTAGTCCCTGGAAACGTTTCAAATTAGGGGGTTTTTGTTTGTTCGTTTTCTATTTCATTTCTGTACATGAAATATATGGCCAACAACATAAGGGACAAGCAGTTAAAAGGCAATATCAGGGCACAGATCACTTGAAAGTTTTAGGTTATCTCAAAATGTACTTTTGAAAACCATGCTTTGTATACAGGAGAAAAGTTGACTTGCCAAGGATTATGAAGATCTTGTATCTATCTGTCCACAAAGCACCGTGCTTGAACCCTGGATGAGGTGTTAGAGCTGAGGCCATTGGTGCAGCTGAGATTTCAGCCCGCAGAGAATAATCAGGAAGATTTCTGAGAGAAGCAAATCAGAAAATATGGTATTTACTGACACTGTGGTGCCAAAGTTACTTAAGGTGCAGTGATCATTCAGGTACTGCTGCCCACCTTAACAAGTGTCTCATCTTCAGCAGGGCAACTCAGGGCTCCTGCTGGTCAGAGCCTTCCAAGGTTTTACCTTACCCACACTAAAACCGACAGTGGTAACCTAGGTTAAATCGCAGTGAAATCAGGTATTGGGTGTGTAGGTGTTTGGTGTTGTACCTCAAAAGTGATCTTAGTGCTGTCAACTTGACTGTGCAGACAGGACCATAATGCCATCAAATGCCAAGAAGGTCACAGAAGGTTAACGTCATCAGCACTTTGAAACACTGTCCAGCAAAACTGACCAACAGCGGGCTGGGTTTAGTTTCTTCCTGCTGAACCCACAAATACCGAAGCAGGCTTCTGTGATCATTTGTTGTATACACACAACAACTGTAAATATATATTTATAAACACTTGTGGTGGTCCTTAAACTCTCTGGGCCAACACAGCTCAAAACCCTTGCAGAGGATCATATGCCATTATACTCAGCTTTGGGCTGAAGGAGTTGTGTTAAATCCTGCTCACAACAGTTGCCAAAGATGTCAGAGGGCTATTTCCCTTTGATCACCACACTTCAATTTTGGGTTTACTAAACAAGCACAAAACCTGCAGCATTACTTCTGAGGACAAATTCTGACACTGAAACTGGAAGTCAAAGCAGCAATATGAAGGTAATTTCTCTATACTCCTTCAAAACTGCTAAGCATTGCCCCACCTCCCCCTGCTTTGATATCTGTGAAACATGATTAGATGTGTCTTCACACTAATGATAAGCCCTTCACCATGATAATATATGCTGAATGAAGAGATTAGCCGAACAGCTAGCCTTCGGGGTGACAAGAATGACAAATGGATCATCTCAAAATTAAACATCTAAGGACAGAACAGCAGAAAAAGAAGATCCAGAAGCACTGCTCAGAGCATGACACTGAGGAATGGACAGTCCCATGTTACAGGTGCACCTGTGACACAGCCTCTGTGTGCCACCACACACATTTGGCCCCTTCTCATGGTTCAGATTCCCTCTCCCATCACTTCAGGCCCTTACTCCTGAACCACAACACCCTCCATCCCAGCTTGACATCTCAAACAAGAGCAGTTTCACCGAGGACAGAAACTATTTGGCCAGTTGAAGTGAAGCACGTGTAGCTGGGCTGCTTCCTTCAGAAGGATGGAAGGCTTAAATCATATCTGCCTGCAGGTATGGTGCTGTGAAACCTCATGATGTGTTACAAGAGGTCAGACTGGAGCACCCAAGGGGCTCATCCAGTCTTGGAGCCTATGAATATTCAGCTTCAACTGGTAAATGGCTGCAGGTTAGCGGGAGGTTATACATTAAGAAGGTACATTTATATATTGAGAAAGCATAGGAAACTATCAAAGGACAGGAATATAAATGGCTTCGAAGACAGGAACATGCACAATATTTTATAATTCATAAATGACCACACCAATTACAGCCATCTAGTGGGCAGATGTGTTAAGCAATGAGCTGTCAACAAAGTGGTGTTCCTTGTATTACTGAGAGTGTGCCACTTTTGAGCTTTAATCTATGTATGTTCCCAATTAAACCAGTCACCACAGGCACACAGGAACAAGATGCTTTGCAGAACAAGGGCTGAGCCACAAAACTGAGATTCTTTTGCCAATCCCTCCTACATTCGAAGGTGTTTGCATAAAGGGCTTTGGCATGTCTCTGTTAATAGTGTAAACATGGGCTGTAATTGCAATAATCCTTCAGCATTTTAAGTGCAGGAACAAGAAAAAAAGAGCTCTACCTTTTTATGAGCACTTTGCCTTGAATTTCATCAGCAGGGGATGCATGTATTATTCAATCATACACCTACCACTATTATGAAGTTGCTCTTAATTATACTACAAGTGGAACCTCTCAGGTAATCAGAATTCAAGGCTAATGCATAGCTATTCCCCCATCAATTTATAATAGACACAATTAATCCAATTTAGATTTTCAAGTTTTAGTGATTATTAAATGCAAACAAGTGTTCAATTTTTTTTGCTTGGGGGTGGACATTTTTTTAAGTGCGTCCTTTTTATGGCTTAGAAATGTGTAAAGTAACAATTGCCACAAAAGCTGTAAGAATATTAACATTAACGAATGATGACAGACCACGAACATCAGTGTGCTTGGACTAAGCCCTGTGGGAATTTACTTTACCCATCCTCCCTTAAACTGGCTGGGCAGTCCCTTTCACTTACTTTGTGCCTCTATTGCTTTCCTTCTGCTTTTGCCTTTGGAACTATTTACAGCACAACACTGATAATAAACTGACAGGGGTGACCCAGCAACAGATTCTCTGTAACCAACCAGCATCCTGGCATCTCTTTTGTTTCATGAATTCCTACTAAATATGAAAGATCAAGTGATATGCTTATGAAAATTCTTGAAGGGGGGAACCATATGCCACTCTCAAACAGCAAGTCAAAGCTCGCAGCTTACGGCAATATGGCACCCAGGGAAGAAAAAACGAAAACAAAGGTGTGTATAGAATCAGAGGAAAAATCTTTCCATGCCTGAGAAACCATCTCTGCAAACACAGATTGCAGAGAAAGAGGCTCTTCCCTCTAAAGTTAAATATATATATATATGACCTATATAACTATAACATTATGTTTCAGGCTTATTGCTGTGTGGTTATATATTATGCTACATACCAACACAACATATTTATTCAAGGATTTTGCAGGTCTTTAGATGAAAACTCCCAAACCATTTGTGTGTCATGTTCACTGTATGTTTATAGACGGTGCATCTATCAGTATGATTTCCTTCATATTTGGCTTTAATCTAAAGCAAAAAAAAAGGGAAAGAAATTACCCTCTTCCTTATTCCCCCAAACTCAACTTTTCTCCCAGACAAGCAGAAGGAGGAGGTGGGGAGAAAGCGGAGACAGAAGTCACAATTGTTCTGAGGAATCTCAGCTCTGTATTTTTAGACATCTCTGGCTGTCACAACTGTGAAGAAAACCCAAGCTGAGCTTCACTGGAACAGCAGTGGGGGCTTGGAACAGCAGAGGAGCCCGGAACAATTGCTCCAAGAAATATAAACTGCTGCACTCCTCACATCAAAGATGCTAGCTCAGATGCTTATATCATTAACTGTTTCACAGCCCATCAGAGTGTAGCAGAAAGCATGTGAAGCTCTCCATAGCTTGTGCTGAGTGCTTTTCCTTTTTGCATTGTCCTGCAGCAAGGCCCAGGAGACCTCACAAAGGAGCAGCCTTTCCATCACATATGCTGCTGGTGAACCGGACTGACCCATCCCCTCCGATTTTTTACCATGGGACAGTGCTGAGTCAGGTGGAAAAATCATCTGAGCCCTTTCCAGAAGAAGCAGCAACTCAGATACATGAACACAGTAACTCAACCCGAAGAGATAATCCACAACTAAGGGGCACTAAGCGCTTGGGTCCAAAGCTGGTTACACTGCTTCTAGCATCCAAAGTATGGACAGGCCACTGTGCAGTTGTGTGGTCACTGATCTCCTCCATGCTCATGGCAGATGGCTCTGGTATATCTTCTGGGTGTCAATGAGGTTCATCTCCTGCTACATGGCTAGAGGGCCCACCAGTTGGCACAAAGATGTAGTAACTCCAAGGGTTTAGACAAAAAGCAAGTGCTTTCCTCTCATTATATTCTTAACTTCATTTTTTAGGATACATTAATTTTTTCCTTCATCTGTAAGGCTTTCCATTAAACGTCCCCAGCCCCTATCATTGTCAGAGGTATAGGCCTCCCCAATACAGTAAATGGGTAAATGGGGCTGCTTCACTTCCCAGAAAGCAGCAGTAGGAATTGTACCCTGTTCCTTTGCATTCCCAGCTATCATGGTGTGATATTACACTGGCAGAAGCTTAAAGAAAACTAAACTTATAACACTCAGAGAAGGCAGAAGCTGAAAAGATTAATACTTGTGATGGGTTGCCTAGAGGCAGGATAAAGCTGAACTGGCAGGACCAAAGTCTATATAAAGACTGCTGGGATACTGTGCTTTTAATTTAAAAAAAATAAAACTTGAAGGAAAATACTTTTTATCACTGACTTTTCTTGCAGCTCAGTTTGATGCTCTTTAAATCGATCTCTTAAGTTGCTCAAGATGAGCTACAGATGATCTACTCTGGCTTTAAGTCAAGTTTGCTCACCCCATAGTTTTTTAAGTATTTCCTTCCTATTTAAAATGAAAGCATTGAACCCTTCTTTTTTATTATTTTTCTTCTGTTTTTTCCCCCCATTTCTCCTTTTCTGTTTAGTCTAGTTAGAAACATAGGGTAAAAATTCATGTGGTCCAGTAGAGTTCCCAACCAAGCACTATGCAAAAGGGATGTGACATCTCTCTAAGGATTATCACCCTGAGATGTGTATACATAAGCCACTCTACACCCTCTGCTATGGGCCATGGTTTCTTCTCCGTAGCAACGCTTGATTAAAAAAAATCTAAGAGTCTTTATATATATAAGCACAGGAGAAGTAAGGAGATGATTGTGGGGTCTTTTTCTTTCTATGCATTGAACAAGCAAAGAAGCACCCACTATCATGGTCTGGTGTTCAGATATCAGAATTATGCTGCGAACTAGAAAGGCCACACAGAAATATCTGAGGGACAGACAAAATGTCTGGTGGTAAAAGAATGACAGAGTTCAGTACAATGATCAAAAAGAATCATTGGGAAATTACTTAAATCTTCACTGCTCCATAAAGGTACCCAAAATAAGCCATAAAAAAACCTCTTCATCCTAGCAGAAATAAGCAAAATATGAACATGGAAGCTAAAGAATAGACATACAACATGAAAATACAGTGAGGCACACATTTTTAAAACACTGAGAAAGCTTAACCTCCTGAACAAACTACTAAAGGAAGTGCTGAACTCCCCATCATTTGGTGCTTTTGAAGCAGGACTCCATGCTTTTCCGGAATCTGTGCCCCAGACAAACACAGGTTTTGGGCTCCTTGCAGGGTAACTAAATGAAATGCAATACCCTGTTATGTGCAGGAAGTTTGGTGATTTAATGGTCCCACCTTGCACTCAACTTTCAGCATTCAGCTGCTCATAACTATGGCCTTACTAAGTCGTGTTGAAAAGTATCCTGTTCTTTTTTACCTTTGTGTATACGCATGTGGGTAAAAAGTCTGTAGGAATTCATCTTCCATGCTGTATTGTGTCACACTAGTCATGCAGCCTTCAATTGTAAAAGAGAAAGGCACAAAACACAAGATATTTTTCTGCCATCTCCAGAGGCTTTGGGGTCATCCTGGAGCAAGGATTTACCTTTCACCTGCCCAGTATCCAACAGCCTGGCAAAACTACCCTGTGGCTCTTACAGACAGACAGAGGTTGGGGCCAAATAGCAATGAACCTCACAGCATAAACTGAAGCAGACACAAAAGCAAAGCAAGCATTATGTATCTGCAGTCTAGGCTTCAGTGATATTTTTAGGGCATCTATAGCTGAAGTTACAACCAATTCTTTATGTCCTGTTTGAAGGATATTGTCGTGACAGCAGGACCCCAAACCCAACAGAAAGTACTTGTCAGAGAGAGGAGGTAACTTAGAAATATTACTCAAAATGCTTTATCTGTCATCTCTAATACACTATGTGTCTTTTCAAAGAAAAGCCAAGGGTAAATTGAGAAATTAAGGAAATAACAGAGATTGTAAGAAATAGGGGTGGAAAGGATCTCAGCACCATTGGCAAACACTTTCACCCACAATTTGTGTGAAACAGAAGAGTGGCCATTTCAAAGACTTTTTCAAGAATAAGGCATAATTCATCATAGCTCTCTGCAGGACTTGAGTCTTCCTTACTTTCTATGTATGGGGCATTACGAGGCATGTCAGATTGATCTTGAGTATTGGTCACCCCATCCTACCCTATAAATAAACTAAGCATTGCATGCAAGTTTTGAGGAGAATGTGAGGCATTTTTAGACTTTGGGTTTATGTACCTACATGGACTTCAAATTAGCTCTGTATCTACATACAAGTTCTTTAACCTAGTCCATCTTTTCTTGTTTCATTCTCAGACCATCACAGAAATGCAAAAAAACAACTAAAAAAAGGCTGAAAAAGGTTACTTTTTATAACATGTAAGGATGTGGTTTCAGAATGCAAGGTGTTGCACAGGCAAAGAAACCCAGCTTCCTGAAGCAGTTGACAGGACAATCCCACAACAGCTCTGTCAGCAGGATGAGAGGCAGCACACCACAGCCTGGGGATGCAAAAAATACCCTGTGTAAGGGGGAAAGAATGTTTGAGGGCAAATTCTTTGTAATGTGAAACTCTAGTGGGGTTTGCAGGGTATGGCAAAAATTTAGGTAATTGTGCAATATAACCAAGAAGTAAATTTGGAGAATCACCTCAAGAACAAAGAGGAGGTCCAGCTTGCTATAGCTGCATTTTCCAATTCAACTAAAAGAATATAGTACACAGCAGGGAAACACAGTCCCAGACACCTGGGAGGAAATTGTGAGTCATCACAATCATATTTGGTATAAATTTTAATATTATATTCCTATTTAAAATAACCAGGAGAAGTTGGGAGAAAAACAGCAAAAACAAAGCAGGGTCTATCACTAACAAAGGAATCAGGCAATTGGAGCATCAGGCCTCCTAAACCAAACCAGACCAATGATGGGTACAATCCGATGCTGTTGCAGCTTCTTAGCTTAGTGCCTAGCTGAGGCACTAAAGCAGCTGAGAAGGAGAATGGATTTAAATATAATCAAGGGCTACCTTCCATGATACTTCTTCTTGCTACCAATTTCATAATGAAGCGGTTAATCCTGCTAACACGTTGCTTGTTGCTCTAATTTCAAGCCTGTCTAGCTCATAAAAAATTATTTAGTAAATCTGACAGGCAGAAAAAAACACCCTTTTTCAGACTAAAAACCCAACTTCTTCAAAAGCACTGACATAGATAAAACCCACAGCGGGGGGCTGCAATCTAAAATACAAGCAGGAACCTCAAGAAAACAGGCTGTGCTTCCACCATGCTGCAAAGGTCAGGGGTACATCAAGAGCCTTTCAGCTGGCATGGGTCACTTACAATCAAGAGGCAGGCATGGAAGATGTAACCCATAGCAGTAGACAAAATTGGTACTAAAACACTATCACAAAATCTGAAACACGATTTTCTCCTCAGTTTGCAGCACGTACTGTACCAGCTAGCATGACTCTGTTCTCAAATCTGTTGATTGCTTTTGAGTTATAATTATTTTTTAATTGCTGTTTAAAGATATTTATACTCTTAAAGAATCGAGATTTTTCAGGATAATTACCTGCTGATTTCTAGAAACTGAGAATCTATTTACCAGCAAACTGCAGTGGTATGAAAGGTTATTTCTTTCACTTTATATTCATTTTTGTGTATCAGCAAACTTCATCAGGACTTGTTTCTGGTGCCTGGAGAAGCATTTGTTGGCAATGCATGTCCCAAAATCTGAACTTAATTTTCTCAGGATTTATTTTGTGGGGGGAATCTTGTCATATTTGAGCGCTAGTGCAATCATCATTGCATACAAGTAGCACAAACATTTCTTAAACACAGCACAGATGCACCCTTTTTAACCAGCCATGATGTCTTTCATATAAGGAGTATGTTTTGGAGTCAATGCTTAACCAGGCTTTGCATCAGTGCTTACACAAAGCAGCTGGAACAAGTCAACAAATATGACCAACTTCAATTAGTGGTGATAAAACACACCCACTTAGTAACCAGATTTTAGCCATCCCCATCTGAGCTGATCCAGTGAATGCTTGTTGAAGCTACATTCGCTTCTGCTTGTGGCATCTGAAACCAATTGAGTGCCCTCAGAGATAGCACCTGGGATAATGAGTTTTTCACAAGCAATCTAATTCCAGCACTGGCCAGATGACAAACCTTTGTATGTCCCATTCAGGATGCTTCTGCTAGGGTAAAAAGCCAAAAATTTAACCTAGGTTCTCTTCTGACCTGGTTTGAGTTCAGTCCATCTCCACATTCGCTCGACATAGCACATCCAGCTTGCAAACAGAGTTTTCCTTCTCTTTTTATTTATTAGGAAGAAATCCTTCCCTGTGAGGGTGCTGCAGGGTGCCCAAAAAAACTGTGGCTGCCCCATCCCTGGCAGTGCTCAAGGCCAGGTTGGATGGGGCTTGGAGCAACCAGGTCTAGTGGAAGGTGTCCCTGCCTATGGCAGGAGGTTGGAACTGGACGAGCTTTCAGGTCCCTTCCACCCCAAACCATTCTATGATGATTCTGTGATTCTATTATTAATCCTCCTGGATGCAGCTGATTTGCAGCAACATCGTCTGCACCTCCCAGATCAATCCCACTGCAGGACAACCCACCCTATCTGCTGCTATCATTTGGATCCTTATCTTCTTTTCAGCCCAAATTAGGTGATATAAGCTCTTGAAAACCCACAAGTGCCACTCTCTGTGCCAGCTATGAACCTTGTGGGTACAGCTTGAAGTGAAGGGTTATCTGGGTGAACTTGCACAGTGTCTGCCACACACATACACAGTACGGACAAGGCTTTGCTGCATGCTGGGGCTCTCTTATCAATCTAACAGCAGGGTAATCGGAGCCGGCTTTATCTAACTATAGGTCACTTGTCATCAGAGTGGGGCTGTTAAGGACAGTAAACTCTTTTCTATCACACTGTCAGTGTTGCTTATACAAATAATCTCATGCCACCCATCATCTGGACATCTTCATAGTGGGTAGGTTAAGACTGCAATGTCCTCCCTCAAAAAGATCATGCAGATGCCAGGCTTGTCTTTGGAAAATAGCTTACCTTAATAAAGTGGTGTGATTTTCCTTGGTCTTGGCACTCAGGAAGCCTACTGGGCAAGCAGAAAGCCTGTGGGAATGATTCACCAGTGATTGCATGAGGCTTTTCCAATTTTTACTCCCGTTTTTCCTGCTTTTTTTCTTTGTTGCTGTTGCTACCAGCTGCTTCATATTCTGCCACTTGCTACCAGAGAAGACTGTTCCATCTTGCTAGGATCCAGTTCAGTGCACAGACATCTCACAATTGGAGCCGCAGCCTGGTTTAGTTTTCCAGTTTACAGCTTTTGCTCAGAAACCCAGCAGCAAGTCCCGAGGCACAGTGTGCCAGCACCAGAGACCGTGAGCCATGCAGAGGTGATTTCTGGAACATCTTTTCAACTTCTAATTCAGCTCCAAAAAATATTTTTATAACTCCTTTTTTGTTTGCCCTCTGCTGTGATCCATGAACAGAAGAGACACAAGCTGAAAATTATGCAAAGATCCTTACTTAGTCGCACGGAAACTAGTTTTTAGCTTTCCTGCCCTATTCATGCAGGTTCTATATTCCGATCGTACTCAGTTTCCAAAGAAAAAGGCCTGTTTGGATCAGATCCAGGAATATCTTCTGATTTGCTTTGGAGTGGGAAAAGCAGGAATCCCACTAATCTGGGACTCCCATTGGGAGTGAATTTGAAAATAAAACTGAAGAAAATCCAGGAGATCTGTATTATGGTCAGGTTAGTAAATATGGACAAAGCACGCAACATGCTTACCAGCAGACAGTGTAGCTGGGGAAGCCTGGTCTCCTATGGATCTGTACCTTGCAGCTATACTCTCTGATTCTTTAATAACATTTGAGTTCATGTTGTGGCCTTTATCCCAGGGATATTAACAATGTCTCTCTCATCAATCCACCCTCTGTTATATTAGAACTTGTCAAAAAATAATCTCCTTGGGACCATTGCTAAATGTGATTGAAAGTGCACAAGCCAAAAAAAAAACCCTGGGGAAAAGAGTGACAGATAGATGCTCAGAGAATATGAGCACAGAAGCCCTGTTTCAAAATGAGAGTAGGCTAAAAGCTGGTATACTTGCATTCAGAGTGGTATCCTGCTAATTTAAATCTATCGGTGAACATTTCCAAGTGCACCAAAAGTGCCAAAAGAACAGGTTGTTTGCTTATAAAGGGAATGCCTTAACCATTTAACTATCACTTTTGTCGATTGATGGGGAAATGCAGTGTTACGTGGGCAATCAGACTGGAAGATCACAAGCACTCTTTCCAGATTTAAAATATGCAGGAACATGAAAAAGTGTAAAAAATGTAAATCAAAGGAACCAGCTTCTATCTGGATTGAATAAATGAAGGATCATTGAAAAATGACAGGGTTTGTGGGGAAACAGTAGTTAGAGAGTATGCTTACACATATGCTTATAAACTTATATACACTTCTGCTTACAAACAGCGCCAGGAATGTTCCCAAGTGCTGGAACTCAGTCCTCTACACTGCTAACTTACCAGGGAGTCCCTGACATCACTCGTCCCAGGCCAAGCACCTTCCTCCAACCGTGTATCAGGTGTTAGCATGGACCAAAGGCCAACAGACAGCTTGGTGGCAGCCTCCCAGTTTTGTAGGGTTAAAAAAGTAGTAAGTTTAACAGCCTAGAGACAGCCCAGCATGACAGAGCAGTACTCCTCCAGCAGACCTCACCAGCCAGCATCGAGGGAGGGATGCCATGTGCTCTGCACTGAAGCCCAGTGCCAGACTAAAGGATGATGATGCTGTGGGGAACTGTGAGAACTGCATGTTGGTGTCAGCACTGCTGAGAAAGAAGTACATCTGACTCTGTGAGAGACATGCAGCTTGGGACAGCACCTGGGGAGGGAGAAATGGGAAAGAAGTATCCACATATGGATATTCTCACTCTTGCTTCAACAGTCTTTACAAGCACAACCCAAGAGAAAGAGCAGAAGTCTCCTTGGTAGCAGCCCAAATATGAAGCTTGACCTGTACCTTGGAGGCAGCCCCAGCTTTGAGCACTGGCCTCATAGGCCCAAGTCAACACTAGTATTAGCAATGTGCAATCCCATACCCAGGGATAAACCATAAGGCAGGGCTGCCTGCCAGACACAACACTGCACAACATCACCATGGACTCTTCTTGAAAGAGTGCTCAAGCTGCTATATGTAATTGTTTGGTTTTTTTTTTCTTTAATGGGTAGAATTTTGTGAGCAGCACAGCACAAGCAGTCCTAGCTCTGATGTCAGGTCTCCCTCCAAATCTACTTCCCCACTTCTTGCACTTCTCCTGCATTCCAGATGAAATGCTACAGAGGGACTTTTTATCAGGGACTGTAGTGATAGGACATGGGGGAATGGGTTCAAACATAAATACGGGGAAGTTTGGAAATAAGGAAGAAGTTCTTTCCTGTAAGGGTGATGAGGCACTGGAATGGGTTGACCAGGGAAGTTGTGAATGCTCCATCCCTGGCAGTGTTCAAGACAGGGGAGTTGGAACTAGATGACTAAGGTCCTTTCCAACTCTAACCATTCTGCGATTCTATGATTCTATGATTTGATTTGCTGTTCACCTCCACCTCTCTCTGGTAATCTATCAGTAGGACGCCTCCTTTCACATGTGGCACTGCAAGAAGAGAGGAGCTTATTTGCTACAAAATTCCCTCAGCTTTTTCAGCACTATCGCTTCTACCAGCAAGAAAATGTTCAGTTTATTCTATTTCATTTCTAATCCACATCATTGATATGCGAGGCTTCTTCATTAGGCTTGATTGGGCTCTATTAATGAACGCTGCCTTCCCCATCCCGTAATCCTTCTCAAATCAGCACTTAATTTCAGTCTTTGCCCTGGAAGGGGGGGAAGCTTCACAAATATTAAGTCATCTGGATATTGTAGATAATATCTAGAGAAAAGCAGAAGCCATACACTGATAAAAGCACTGGCACTTTCTTTTTCTAATTGAACGATGAAACTTTACAGAACCAAAGGAAAGATTCCTAGCATCACTTTTATGTTGAAAAGGTAACTAGCACAGTAAGTAAGGGGAGCATGATAAGCAGGGAATATGTAAGGAAGTGCTTGAGTGGTGATGGGAAAATCTTAATCCTTTGCTGAAGGCATTTAAACTGAAGGACTAAATTGCTTCCATGTTAATTTTGATGTTACTCTGCAATATCTGTAAGTGCTCTTTGGTGAAGCTCTAATACCTCTGCAAAAGTTAATGTTTTATATCCGATTAACTCAAATGGGTAAGATATGTTATAATGATGGCATGTATTTAAGAAAGACAGGGAAATTAACAGCATAGGTACAACCCCCCTCCACCTTTTTAGGAAGAAAACCTGTGAGACAAGGACTCCGCTATTCTAACACAGGCTCAGGTACAGGAATCCCTCAGCAATCCACTTAAGCTCTGTTTTCAGTTTCCGCATTTGCCACAGGAAGGGAATATTTATCCTTGGGAGATTACGGAGATTAATTTCTTAATTTGTTTTTAACTAATCTTTGTCTTTTGAAGATAGAAATCTTTACAGGAGTGCTGGATATTATTAAGTATACAAAAGCAATGAGAGGAAAAAAAACCCCACAATGATTTCTTTCTGAAACAGATTTTTGCATCAAGTATTATACACTGTGTAAAACAAACAAACTAAAAATTGATCTCTTCTCACAGTCTTGAAGTGTTCTGTAGACTCTGCAAATATTCCTTCAATTGCTTTTTTTAGAAGTATCTTTTAGCTATTCTCTTTCAGACAGTCCTTTTCCTTGACAAGACCAAGGACTTCATAGCTTCTGCAGTTGCATTTCACTTTGTCTCTTCAACAATGGCCCTGTGAAAGGAAATGGCAATCAGTCATCACTTTTAGTTTCAACAATGGCTTTTATTTATTCCTAGAGGAATAATTTCTTGTGATCTGCAAAAGCAAAATTAAAAGAAAATCACAGAAAATTATTTCAAGTGATGAAGAACACAAAATAATAAATTACTAAAGGCAAAGGTGTTTGAGCAGGCATCCCATTGAAGAAGCATATTTGGATTAATTCAGTGGATGCTGGAATATGCTGTCCCTCTCAAACTGCAGCAGGTGACCCTTGGGAGAGGAACTCCCTCATGGTACACTTGAAATGCCATTGTTTTCTGTCTTTCTAAAGGCAATGTACAACAGCAACCCAAGCTGCCCAGAGTTAAGCACAGAAAGGCCCTGTGTCGGTCTAACCTCTTCTGGGAGAAGGAAAATCTGGTTTTCTAAATTTCTTATGCAGCCTTGACTTGATGAGGAGCCATTCTTCCTCTTCAGTGTAACTGTGGCTTATTAATAGTGCCAGTCTACTGTGTTTTACTCCAGATGTGGTTCCATGTGTGTGGTGAAGAGGATGATCTCCATCTACAGCTCATAAAGAGTTTTATATAAATGTCCATTACCCATGTAATGGCAACAGCCAACAGTTTTATTAGGCAATATAAAAAGATATTAGGGATATAAACTGTAATGCCTCAGGGCAGAAGCCAATCAATGACTGTCTGGAGCTATCCAGAAAAACCTTTCTGTCGGCAAGTTATTCCCTCATCACCTATTAGGGAGTTTCTTGCCTCCCTCTGCAAAACGTCAGGAGGCAGACACACTCAGAGACAGGCTGCTGAATCCCCCCAGTGTCTGGTTGGGTCCAGCTTAGCAACTCCCCTGTGTTTGCTGCAATGCATAAATGAAGTGTGGCACTTTATCAAATGATTGATCTCCAGTGAAGATCAATCCAGGAATTCTCCCATGAAACTTATGCTTTCTAAACCAAACATATAGATCTTCTTTTTCAACTTTGTGTTAGTTTAGTTCAGATTTCCTTCCTATGTTCAAGCAAGTAGCAGACGAAATGACAATAAGCTCCTGTTTCGCAGATGGTGAAGAGGACCCTAACAGTGCGATGAATCCTGCAGTCCAGAAGGTCAAAGTCTCAGCTGTTGCCTCGGAACTCTGGTAAAATCTATTGGGCCTTCCCTGTCTCACAAAACTGCATTACCAATCTTTAGGATGCACACATCTCTGCAGATGGCCTCCAGCTTTCCTAACCCCACCTGCTGGGCTCTCCATTTGGAATGCCATGCCTCAAGCGCCTCAAACTCTCCTCTCAGGTTTTACTGTGTTTTAGCCTTTTAGCATGTCTCTCACAGAAGCATCATTCCCATCATTCCTCAGGAAGACCCAACCCGTGTTCCTCAAGCTCTTTTCTTTCCCATTTTCTCCAGTTGTGTGTTTCTTAAACCTTCACTCATCTCTTTCGCTCTCCCCTCTCTACTTTCTCCTGTTGTCCTAAGCTTCCCTTTAGCTGGTTCTCTCCCTTTGCCCTTGCCGCTTCTCCCTGGTGTAGTTAATTTCAGCAGCTAATTGACATACACGAAATAAGAGTAGCTTGACAACCTTACTGAATGCATGTCACACAGCCTAATGGCTCCAGAAGCCCTGTGGAATATTTTGAGTAACGGCATAGTGTAACAAACACATTAAAAAGGCTTGAAATTTTGCTACCAGGAATAGGACTGCTGTTTGCATTAAAACACACTTGTTAATTGATATTATTGGATTATTTTGTAAGGTAACCTCCTAAATATAACACAGAAGCTGGTGCTACTTTCTGGAGTTGTGTTTCCTATGGGTTGATGGGTTTCCCATCAGACAGAAATAGCCATAACCTCATCACACGACCTGCTCAGGTTGGAATACCTTTCCGTCTCAAAAGGTGCTGGTGAGGGAAGGGGATGGGATCTCTGTTGAGTGGGATCGGTCTTGGTTTGTGTTGTCTCCAGATGGGTGACTGGGTGAGGCATATTTGGGTGGGGGGAAAGGGAAGGGTTTCTGTTTTGTGTGGTTTGTTTTACAGAGCTTCTTGCGACATTGCCTTTCATATAGGTTTGGCAAGGTACTCTATGATAGGAAGCCCTTTTCCACAGGGATTAAGAGACAAAAGCTTGGTCTAACTGGAGATAACAGTAATTTCACCACTGACTTAGGACTGAAACCAGGACGACTTCAATCAAGGGCCCTGTTTTCATCAGGTGTTAAATCACAAATGTCAAACCCATCGTGGACCTCAATGCAGTGCTCCCTTCGAGCTTTCTGTGTTTGCAGTTTGGTTTGCTGAGGAAACACATTGTTCAGTCACACTGCATCTGACTGCCTCTGTCAGTCAGTCTGCTCCCAAAACTTCTGAATCCCTGTTTAGAAAGGCAGGGATCTCAAAGATATTAAATTCCTGTAAGATTTATAAAAATATGTTGCGAGAAGGAAAAAAAAAGATTGAAACAGACTTACTAGATACCAATGAATTCACTTTACAAAGAGATACCATCACTTCTCTAAAGTGGAAAAGATCTCAATTTGCATCTTAATAGAAATCAGAGAATCCATTTCTGCCCTTCTGGCCCCAGGATAAGAGTTGCAACTATGATTCAGTTTCCCAGATGGAAGGAAATGACAGAGCTTCCTGATTTTCAGTGGGTATTGAACAGCCAATGATTAACCAGGTCCCTTTCTAGTTGTTGTAAATTGCCCTCCAAAAACTTGAAGCACCTGTATTAGGCATTTTTAAACATCTTCAGCCCTTGTTCTTCCTTTAGATCTTCTTTTAACCCCCAGACAGAGACTAACTTTCAATGCATGCAATTGGTAGCAACAGAAACCTTTGCAACTATCTCCAGAAAGCTGGGAAAAAGGTATCAGGAACAAATAGAAGCTTTCCAAAGCTGGATCTTCTGACTGAAGTAGCCGTGAGGTAGCAGGCACTCAGCAGGTACCAGCACTCAAAACACAATGACAGTCCAAGCTGGCAATGCTATATTTGTCTTGATTAACATTTACCACGTTATCCTTTCATTTCAGCTGTTATTTAATTCCTTATGGTCTCTAGTTTCCTTTTTATGTCCTTTTAGACAGTTGACCACTCTTACCTGCCTTTACCGAAGTCATCCACCACTGGCACATTTGACATTCTTATTTGACCAGCTATTTGTTTAATTTTCCCCTCTCTCTTTTATCCTCTTTTTTCATCTTGATTTCCATAATTTCTGTTTGTTATCTCACTGAGTGCAAACACTAGGGATTGTAGTTATGGAATGATTCAGCTGGAAGCAGAGGGCAGAAGACAGCATGCAAAGCCAGCACTGGAAGTATGAATTACACCTGCCAACCTGTCATTAATGTGGACACCAAAAGAGGGAGAATAACAATGCAGTCAAATAGGACTCACATTCACGTCTCAAACTCTGCTCATTACCAAGAAGCCTTTCAGGAATGACAAGTTTTTAATCCTGTAACTCTATTACAGGCTGATGCCAACAGCAGAAACTGGAGCTGTGATTCAAGTTAAGCTAGGATGGCTTGGCATGGCAACTGAAAATTATCTCGCCTCATGTGAGATGACAGCCATGACATGAAAGCACAGATAAGATGGCATTTGTAAATATATTCTTTATAGACTCTTTTTTTTTAAAACCAGGTACCATGAAAGCATGCAACAGCAAAAGAACCTGTGAACCCAAATAAACACGATCATTACTTCCTGCGGAACTGTGATGCACAGCCTAAGCAATGCCTTCTGTTCAGTTAAAGCAAAGGGTTTGTTCAGAGTACGTTATACCTTCCCCCTATTTGCAGAAGCTTATAGTACAGCTGGTAAAATTTTGCTCTGGTTACAAGATCGATTTATAGAGACTCTATTCCTAAAACAGGAAATGAGTATTTCATCCCCACAAATTTAGTAGGATTTTTTTTGCTTTTAAGTTCCACAAAATCTGTTTTTGTTTCTCATAAAGGGTCCAGTCCAACTGCTATCAAAATCTGTAGAGATTCCCCCTGACTTCAGCTGGGCTTGGCTCATGCCCTGAGGCAGTGCTACAGAAACAGACAACACCTAATGAAATTATGTGTGCAAAGGACTAGGGAATCCCATACTAAATCCCCACCCTGCAAACAGCCATGCCTAAGCTTAAATGTGCATTAAAATTCAAGTCAAAAAGCTACTCATGTCTATCAAGTTAAGCACATGTTCAAATGCTTACTGGAGTCGGCTCTTGGTACAATGAACAGAAAAAACTATATCCCAGAATTATTGTGGGTAAGTTCAGTCCTTCCCTTACGCTGCACAGTATCCTGAATCCTTAGGGCTTTCTCCTGCCTGGTTACAGGACCTTTCACATTTTTTATATAGTCAAGTTCTTTCATTTCATTCCTTCTTGTGTATTAACTAACATCATGTATTTCTGCAGCATCTTTCCACTGATCTCAGGGTGCTCCAAGGAGAAATATCAGAACTATTCATCACACCCTGTTACGTGTGATATGTAAAATTAAAGGACCTCAGTCCAAGTCAGACCTCTAGAAGGTAAATCACTGTAAAATACATAACAATAGGTATGTTTATCTGTCTAGAAACACGAGACAGACCAAAAGTGATTATGGCTTTGCATCACAGAAAAACTGAGGCACAAAGATTACTCACAATTTCTTTAAAGTCTGACAAGGTACAGATAGCAGAATAGGGAATCAAACTGCAAATTGACAGGTAAATCCACAAAAAGCTCATCTTTTCTTGTCTTATGATCCCCACTGATTCTCTTTATTTTCTTTCAAAATGGGGAATCGAACTCAAGGAGGTTAAGGGAGAGGTCAAGGGCTACCTAGAAACTCATTGGCAGAACTGAGGAATGGGAAACTTCTGGCTCCACACAGCACTTCCTTCCTCTCTCAGATCTGTTTCAAAGAAATGAGATGAAAAAAAGCCACAAAACCTTGCTCTCAATTTTCTGCAAGCAGGATTTGGTATGTTAGATCAAACCATTAAATGCAGCTTATTACCGTGGTGGAAGGCAACCATTCCAGCATCACGTCCCATGTTTCCTTCAGCTCATTGATGACCCCCTTTGACTGGCTGGTCTGTTCCCTGCAAAGGGATGCTGTGGATTTGATCCTCTCCTCTTGGAGTCAGCGCTACGAATGAGGCCAGGCTATGGCTGGGATGAGAGAAACAGAGCAAAGAGAAAAGCAAACTTAAATAATCATAAAGTTAAACAATCAAAGCTGACCCAGTCCTTCACAAATATTCCTGTATCCTTCAAATCGTGGAAGCTGCAGACACACCAGCTCAAATGTTTCCTGTCTACGTGGGATGGCCTCACTCCATGAGTTTAAGTCAAACGTCTGACATTCAGCTGCTAGAAATAATAGTTTTGTGCTGCAAGGCATAATACAGCATAACACTGGACAAATGCTTCAATATACACTGTCAAAATGGATTTTTTGATGTGTGATCTCATTGCAGTCTCTAAATGAGATGGAGAGATGTGGTAAAACCCCAGTGCAATGTTTTCTGCATTAACAGGAGATCTTTGTTCTTGAACGGCACTGCTAGCTAGCCGTAAGCTATGTGCTGTACCTATTTCCTTAATTATCCCTGTGATAGCAACTGCAGGCTGAGAGCCCCTCTGTTGCTGACCATTCTGCAGAGCAGTGCCACACAATGCCCCTGGATAACATCTGTGCAGGAATCTCTTTGAGGAAAAGCACAGAATGGCCTCAAAGCATGTTTCTGGTGTCATCACAATTGAGTTGTCTTGCGCTTCCACATAACGTTACCAGAGAAGTCTATGAGCACTGTCGCTATTTCTTAAGCCTCTTAACACTGTGAGATGAGAGGAGAGACAAAAAAGCTGCAAGAAATTTGTATGGGAGTCCTTGGTATGACCAGGATGCTGCTTCTCTGCAGGGAATCAGATAGTCAGAGAGAAACCCACCTGCGGGATGTGTGACTGTGATTTGCTCACATCAGTCTTGAGGCACTTCTGAACTGGGAGATTTTATCTCTGAGATAAAGAAAAGGCTCTGAGCAGAGATACCAGAGTATCTTGTTCATAATGATGGACCTGAAACCCATGGAATTTGCTAGAAGTGACTAGTGATTTTCAAATCATTCAGATGACATTTCAAAGAATCATTTTAATTATTTTAAACCCCAGTTTAGTGAAGCTCCTAAGCACTGCTTGTAAGTCCCTAACCATTCAGGTTTTAACCCCATACCTAACTTATGCTTTACTGAAATGACACCTGTAACACTGCTCTGTTAAATGTATTCTCACAAAAAATCACTTTGGAGTGCTGTGATTTTTCCCCTTTAGTAAAAAGAAAATACAAAAGCATTTCCCAATAGATACGAGCAATAAGCTGATGATTTGTTACGCAATCACATCCAAAGTTCAAATTTCAGGCAAGCACAATGGATATTTTTGTTATGTGCCCATGCCTAGTTCTTCCATTGCTACCTGCTATCCAGACCTTTTATTGATAGCAAGCCCACAAAGGTGATCGTAGCCTATGGAACACCTTTACCCATGTTGGTGGCCTGTCGCCCTACAAATAGAAAGCAAGCTTTCTCACACTGAAAAACATCAGTAGTATGTTGAATCAAGTTAGATTTTGGATCAAGGAGACAGTGAGTTATGACTGATCACCTTTTCAAAGTAACTCACACAGCAGCCCTGGGGGACAGATTGCTTTAAAACATTTTCAATATGCAAACAGTTTGATACTTTGAAAAATAGCAGTGTTGCTAACATGTGGCCTGGTGAAGGAAAAAGTGTATTAATTCACACAGGCAACTGTCTCTAAACCAGTGTATAAATAGCCCTTTGCGTTAATTCATAGTGAAATGTCAGTGTTTCATAATTTATGATAGTATGCTGAGATTCAGCTTCAATAGCTCACTACCGGTTCAGTTAACATCAGGTCTGAAACCTGTCTTCCTGTCTTCTGAACCTTGAAACTTTGGGAAAACCTTTTCTTTCTGCTTGGATTTATTTTTGTTTATACTGGCTGAATTATTTATTATCATTTCAGTGAAAATTACTGGGAATAAAGAAAGTGAAATACTCTGTTGTCGCAGTGGTTTACTCAGGTCTTCTTGAATCTGAGCATCTTGGCAGGAAAATGAGGAGAAACTCTTCTCGCTACTTAGGATGAGGGAACCTAAAAACTGTTTCCTGATCAGTATCTGTAAAGCATGATGACATCATTAATCAGACACAATAGCTATGTTTCTTTCTTTTCAGTAGTCATTTGAAGCTGTTTACCTTTAAGGACATGCTGAAAACAGTAAATTATTCTGAGGTGTTAAGTTAAGAGCTTTGCTCTTGGCCATTCCTGGCTTGTTACCTGACTTCGGCAATCTCAGCCATCCTGTCCCTGTCCTCTTTCACAGATGAGGATTTACACCACTGTTTCACTGTTTCACAGTGGTGTAAATTCCACTGAACCTGACATATACACGACTGTAAAATGGTGGTGTGGGAGACAACGCAATTCCTTCTGCCCTAGTTATTCCTAAAGCGTAAGCTGGGAACTGCTCACCTCCCTGAGAAGAAAAAAACACACGATAATGAGATTGTTACAGATGAACAAAAATGTTATACACACGCAAAATGGTCTTGCTAATCAACAGAGCTCAATCCCTGCTGGAGGAAGCTCCAGAAGAACAACAGAAATCATTACCATGCTGGTAGAGTTGATTAATAAGGAAAACTGCATTAACTACTTCTACTAATACTCATTAGC
>JANHGB010005648.1:37331-56304 GCA_026283785.1 Coracopsis vasa
TCAGAGAAGAGAGTAGATAAGAAATGTTTGTAGATGAAGGTTTAGTGTGTGGTGTCCCTGCCCATAGCAGGGGGTTTGGAGCTAGATGATCTTAAGGTCCTTTCCAACCCAAACCATTCTGTGATTCTATGAAAACCATGTAGATGAGGCCCTTAGAGATATGGTTTAGTGGTGGACCTGGCAGTCTTATGAGAACAGTTGGACTTGATCTTAAAGGCCTTTTCCAGCTTAGTTGAATCTGTGATTCTATTTTTTCTAGAGGTTTGCTGTGGTATTTTTCAGTCAAAATCCAGACATCATTCTTCACCATTAGCATCTTGACAGGAGCCTGATTGCTGGTTTCCTTTGGAAAAGACCAGCCTTTTTTGTTTGTTTGTTTGTTTCTTCTCATGCTTTGGAAAAAAAAGTAATTTTTTGTTCCTGCTTTGCCCTTGATGGTGGGTTTCCATATAATTATAGTGGTCTGGACCCAAAAAAAGCCTCTGCTACCCAGAAGGAAATGTTCCTCTGGGTGGAACAACAGTAGTAGTAGTTATTACTATTGTTATTTTAAACTGGATGTTTTCATTCAGGGCCAGGATGCAAAGAGAGTGAAAAGGCAGCTGCTACTCTGCAGCAGCAAAAAACCTCAAAGTTATGAGATACTGTATAGCTGGAGGGTAACATGAGGGGCAGCGTGCTGGGAAAGCATCCTAGCATCTCCTACCACTTGCCTGGAGCTGGGAGCTTGGATAATGCTGGAGTTCCTGTGAATTTTCACGGAGCAGGCTGGTTTTAGAGGATTGCTATTGACCTTCCATGCGTGGACACAGCTGTCTCCAAATGATGTGTGAGCTTTGGATCACCTCTGGTGCATTGCTGGCCTGCCTTGCTGCCCTGCAGCAGGCTGCTGGCCCGCTTCCCTCCGCTTTGCACGGCAGCATCTGTTTGGAAGGTTCTTTGCTGAGCATGGTTTGTGCAGGGAATATTTAAAGGTGCCTATAAGGCTCGTTTGGTGTGGGTTATTGCATTACTAAAAAAACAAAAGTTGTGATACAGATCATTAGGGCTACCAGCAAATACTCTGTGTGCTCTTGCAGCTCTATCATGAGGTCAGGAATAGATGGTGAGGCATGTGTGGTGCTGACAGGGCTTGGAGAATTGACTCGTGCCAGTATGTGATGCATCTGTTTGGCAGTGGTTTGTCTTTGGGTGGATTCACACGGTGAGGTTCAGTTGGTTTCATGCTGGGGCCCTGGTCGTCAGCTTACACAGATGCTTGGGCTCTGCTTTGGAGCAAGCCAATGGATAATACAGACAGACAGAGCCTGAAGGGCCCTACTGGAAATTAACCCATAGGTGTTAATCCATAGGTGATTCCCTATGGATTAGTAGAGTATAGGGGAAAATATATATGTTAAAGCAGCGGGATGTGGAGTTCAGTTCCTTTTCTCTGCTTCCTCAGCTGTTTCCAGAAGCTGCATCCTGGGTCATCCTTCCTGGAGCTGTTTCCCTGTGGAGGTGTTTGGTGACAGAATGATTCTTGAGCATTAATAAATATTTGTTGACCCACTGCTGACTTCTTAAGGTATAGGGTATGACTGTGTGAAGGCTAAGGAGAAATTGGAAGGGGAGGGGGGAGAGGGTTTTGAGATGAGTAAGAAGTGAGTAGAGGGGGTACTTCCATGTCTGGGCATGGGTTAATGAGCATTGAGGAGCAAAGGATGGGAAGAGAAACAGTGGGAGGGTGCTGGTTTGTGATGGTGGTGACTGAGAAAAGGAACATGGAGGTTCTGGGGTCCTGGACTATACTAGGTACCTGTCTGGGGAATGGGGAGAAGGAGAAAGATGGATAGGCAGTTGTAGCTATATTAGTGTTTACTCTAACTGGTTTGGGTTTTTTTTTAAGCTCTTTTAAATACCTGAAATTTTCAGCATGGCTAAAACAACATAGTTAATGTCTTTCTTTGGTGTTCTTGGATTGACAAGCCTAAAATGTGCTTTCAGACTTAGTTTTTCATTAACTAACTGTATGTGCAAGCAGAAAGTGTGTCTGCACATAGATTCTGGGAGACACTGATGTATGTAGGATGTGGCTGAGACTGAAGCAGATTGGACTGTTATCAAAGTGTTGGTAGCTTTAGGCATGTTTCATCCCTTATGTTATTGGTTTGTTGTTTTATCTGTAAAAATTGTGATGATGATGATGATAATAATAGCAATTTTGCTACCTATTCCCAGAAGTTTTGACCAAGTCATGATTGTGATAGCAGAGAAAAGTTCAAGGAGTGTGTTGCAGAAATCCACATCACTTTGCTCTGCGCACATCACATCCCTGGACTCTTCTGAGAGATTTCCTTTTGGCTTTGTAATTTCTCGTCTTCGCAAGTGCTACTTAGCCAAAGTATTTATAAAATTAATTCAGCATTCCATCACTCCTGCGGATGTAACAGATCTAGATCTGTCACAGTCTGCTTGCAGTGTGCACCCTGCAAGGGGCTGATCTGCCCAGCGTACTGGCCTGGCTCACATCTGCATCGGGGTGTCATGAGCAAGAGGGGGGATCCGAAGCATCCTGCAATGATCTCTTGTGCATATAATTTACCTTTTTCACTTCTGTTGCTTCTCATCTGCTGTGCGCTCAGCCACAGTGAGACATCCTCAGTGCCGGTGTGGAAGACAGCTAAGCCTTTTACATCAAAAAGTAATCTGTCTCCTGATTGATGTGTTGCTGGAGTCTTAAGAGCATCATTACTCATTTGGAAAGTCCTGTTGGGTACGTCAACCCTGCCTCTTGAGGGTTGTTCACATATTGCTATCAGGACCAAAATTGCTCTCTAGAGCCAGAGGTTAGCCCTCCACTGAGTCAAGAGATTGTGAACCAGAGTACATATGGTGGCTGCTGGGGGCTTGCACAGGCAGCCTTGTGCAGGAGGCAGGCTGGGCAAGGAGCTTGTGACAGTCACACTGCGCTCAGGGCCATTCTTCCATATGCCCTTCAGGGGTTGTATGGAGATGTGTACCGGCTTTAATAGGAATCATTAAGCAGAAATTATGTAGGTCATTATCCTGTGTGGAGTGGGAGTTCTTGTGCAGTGCCTGTGTACATCGAGGATTGTGGCTGTTACTGTGGTGCATCCTTATAGAGTTTAAATAATGTTGCTCTTGTGTGTTTTAAAGCTATTCATAATAGGACTGGCCACCTTCAGGGTGCACTTTATGTGTGGGCTATCTTTATTGTACTGACAGTATCACTGCTGAAGGTTAGTCCTAGTTTGTAGTGTCCTGTTGGTTAAGTAGTTCTTGGCATTCATGGAGTCGTTTTCCATCCATCTCAGTGAAGCTGAGATTAGAATCTGATTCTTTGAATTTCAGACAAAAAGAATAGTGACTTCTTGTGAGTGTTCGTTTCCCTGCCAGTAGAGCCTGGATGACTTAATCTCTGCATATATCAACACGTTGATCAAGTTTCACAGCAAAGTATCTAGGGGTAACTATAACAAATATTTAAGAATGTAAGCCTGGGTTGTAATTTAAGGCCTCGCTTGGTTATACAGTTCTGAGTATAATGGGAGTGACAGCTCAGGGCTGGATTTTAGGGCAGCTTTATCTGCAGTAATATTCAGCTGTAGGTCTATCAAAACAGCCTTCTAAAGCCAGAGCTGCCTGTGGCATGGCATTTGATCAAATATGCCTTAATAAAATCAGTGTGAGGTTCCACATCCAAAGGAAAAATCAAGTCTTTGAGTGTATCTATCTCCCTTTCACATACCTTTTAAGAAGTCATAGGGCTGAGATCCTGTAAAAATTACAAAGTTAGGTTAATTCTATATATGCTTCCTGAGGGAGATGTAGCTGGTTGGTTTGCTCTTCCTTCTGTTTGGGTGATGCAATGAGCATAAGGCTGAAGCTTATCTCCTGGGTGGAGATGGGAGCAGAGCCTTTTGCAAAGTGATTACAGAGTGGCTGCTATTTACAGAGCAGGTTTTGAAAAGCAACCATCATGCAGATGCTGTGCCTTGCAAATGGAGGTACTCCAGCTGCTTATTCTAGCAGGTCAACCCCAGGTGCAGCTGAGAGGAATCAGGAGGTTGTTGAGATCTAGATGCAGAAATGCTGTAGACTGTAATTCCCTATTGCCAGTCAGAGCCTTTCATTTGAAGTAATGTTATTTTATCACAAGCCAGACAAAATCACAGGATTAAGCTAAAAATGCACCAGACTGTGGGTTTTAAAAGTATCAGTCAATCTGTTAATTTTAAAGAAAAACCTTTTTCTAGCTTGCTTTCCTCTGCTGATTCTCTTTTAGTTCTTAGCATCTCTTCCATGGCCATTCATGAGCTGACTTTGACAGTGGGTCACTGGGGCAACAAACAGGAATGAGAAGTGTGGTTTTTGCCATTGTTTCCAAAACCAGTAACTCTTTTGTCCCTAAGGATTTTAACTCTGAGTGGAGCAGATTTCATTGCTGGCTGTACTGTGAATATATTAAAGGTTTGGCTTTTCTGTAATATCCAGACTTTCAAATCCAGCCAGAAATACTCATTCAGTAATTACGGAATGAAGAAGTAAGTCTGCAACAGTACTTCCAGGGAAGCCGCTTTACCATCTTTGTCCATGTATTGGGGTGCTTCCTATTGAAACAAGAAACTGAAGGGAAAAGTGGAAAAAGTGCTCTGTCCAACCTGGCCTTGAACACTGCCAGGGATGGAGCATTTACCGCCTCTTTGGGCAGCCTGTTCCAGTGCCTCACCACCCTCACAGTAAAGAACTTTTTCCTTATATCTGATCTGAACTTCCCTTGTTTAAGTTTGAACCATGCAGTGGTACTGCAGGGACACTGATTGGGATTTGTTTTAGTGATAGAGTTCTCTAATGAATTCCCATAAAACATCTAGTACATCTTGGTAATTAGTGTGTGGGTGTTTCAGAAGATGAACCTTCAGAAGGAGGGAGCTTATAGAGAAGTTTGATAGGAATGACTGATAATGAGTCAAAATGCTGCTAAATGGCCTTGAACTGCTGCTGTCTGGTATGGTCTTGATGGTCTTTACAGCCACCGCTTCTAGGGGATTGGTTGCACTTACGTGCTAGGGACACAGCTTCAGCCCACAAACACATACTTTGTTTCACTGATAAATATCAAAAGGCTTCATGAGGAAGGACAGGATCTTTGCTCGCTCCCATTTTAGGAATGCAGGAATTGAGGCAGAGGTGGATGAACTGACTTACTCCATGGCCACACAAGGGTTAGTGGTTGTGTAAGGTACCGGACCCTGCTGTCTTCAGGTTTGTGATGAGCAGCAGACCATACTCAGCAGTTCTGCCCAAGAGGAAGAAGACACTACAAGGTAGTTGCATAGTTTCCTATGATGGAAGCTCCTTACTTAAGATATGGAGACCAGTCCTGAGGTGGGTTTGGTGGTACTGCACACCCCTAAACTCCTTTTGTGTTGGATAAAATCCTCTTCTCTGTTTTGCCATAGGCTGATAAACCACTTCCTTCCATTTGAACCAGTATCTAATGTGCCCACTGGTTTTGTCTAGGATCAGAATGGCACAGAGATTTGTGTGAAATGTTTTGGATCCACATTCCATTGCTGCCACCATTTTTTCTGTTAATCCAGTTTGGCTGGAACCAAGAATCACTTGCATTTTCTATGGAAAACAAAGCTTTGTGATTTCAGCCTTTGGGGTTCTCTTTCCTCTTGTCATTTTATTTAATTTGCACTGTCTTGGGCTGTGCTTGTGCAGAGTGTGTATTTATGTGTATAACAGGGAGCACATACAGGAAGAGAGTAAAGAAGAAGTCCCAGTTTGTTGCTTTGCTGCTCTCAAGTCCCTCCAGCAGCGCAAGCCCTGGCTACATCCTGACTGCATTGCATGAGCTCAGCCCAGCTCTGCAGTGGTAGCAAAGTAAGTCATGCAGATTATGATGTTGTGCATGTTGATCTAACTCAAGGTTTCCTTCCTACTTTTCCCTGTCTTGTAAGAGGCACTTAATAACAGCATAAATGTACTTAAGTGGTATTTCTCTAGAGGAAAGAGAACCAGATTTTCAGGTAGTCAGTAGTCACCCATTAGCCTTCATAGAGGTGCAGTTTACCTAAGTCCAAGCTCTGAACTGGTGCCCCCCCCCCAGGGTCTCCTGGGTCCTTATCATCAGCAGAGCTAGAGATAAAGGAATTCCACTTATGAAGAGTCACCCTAGACTAGTAGCAGAGGCTCCGTCTATGGTTAATGATAAGCACTTCCAGGTGGGATTCCTTCCTTCCTTCCCAGGTAAGGCAAGGCACTTGGGATGGGTGATTCATGCTGCTTTTATTGACTGAAATCAGTACAGCTGACTAACTTAGGTTAGATAGATAACTTTCAGCTGGCTAAAATCAGATGAGAAAGATTCCCCACTTACCATCTTGGGTGGGTTTCATGACCTCCAGTAGTGCCACCACACTGGTGTCTGTTAGAAAATGATTCTGGTGAAAGAATAAAGTCTTTATAGGTAAAAAAATAAGAATAAATAAAAAATGTAGAAGAGAGAGACAGTGTCACTGCTGTGTCTAAAATAGCTTTATTTGAATTTGAAGACCCATGATGGTTAGCAGTTGCCAATGTGCTTTCCTGGAGATGTCTGCTTTTGAGAGCATGTGGGTGTTGTGTTTTGTGAAAGTGGGGTTTGGATGAAGGTTCTTGACAAAGGTAAGCACACTTAACTTACTCTAGTTGGGAAGCAGCAATAAGAAGGGAGAAAACAGTTGAAATTAAGAGAAAGAAAATTCTACTAATGCCTGTCTTTGTGGTAGGAAGTAGGTCAGCGAGCTGAGAGACCCTAGACAGACTTGCAGTTCTCACACAGAGAGGTTGGAAGGAAGATACTGAAGCAGAGGCGGTGATTTAATCAGGGGTTGGTGGTGTAAAGCAAAGGACACTGGCTATGTAGACAAAATTTCAGGAAACATCTCACATTCTGATTATGGAAATAAAGATAAAGCTGATGTCAGCCCTGCATTCCCATGCAGAGACAGACAAACCCGTTGTCTTTGGGTTTTATGGACGGAGGGACTGCAGCACATTAATTGAGGCCGTGCCAAATTACTGTATGGCACATGTGCTTGCTGACCTTGGTGTGTGGCACCATCTCTCTGTGTGTCCCATGCCACTGCATGGGTGGTGGAGGAACTGTGGGACCCCCTGTGCAGGGCTGCGGTCACAGGCTGTGCGCAGGGATTGAAGAGCCCTGATTTGGGACCTGCAAAAAGCCGTTAGCGCCATGAGCACCCATTTCCTCTCCCCAGTGAACACAAGGGTAAGAGTCCAATTATTTTGCACATAATGAAGAGGGGGACTGGAATTTGGCACGGCAAAATGGGATCTTTCTCATGCTTCCATTTTGTACTGGGAGACCTCATTAGTTACGTGGTTATGAATGAAGTTCTGGCTCTTGAAAGTGCTTGAAAGGAGTCATCGATCATCACGGTATCTAGGGATCACATAAGGTAGGGTAGAAAACAGGTTGCTGGGGGGTGTGACTTTATATGTTGGCTTTTTTTGAAACATACTAGGACTAAAGGAGGAGGAGAGTTATTTATGGGTCAGAATATGGACATGCAGATACAGAATTACAATGTAGAACCAAATTTATTAGTATTAACCGTACCTTTTTAGGAAGAAAGAATTCAAACCTATATGCATATTAATGCTTATTAAATGAGGGATAAAAATAGTGATAATTCAATCTAGGAAACTTGAAACAACTGGAGGAGCCGAACTGTCACTGCACAGGGGTGGGATGCTGGTGAAATGACAGCAATAGGAGGGATAAGCATTGGTACTGATGAGCCAAGAGTGCTCTGGGGCTGACTGGTGGTTACAAAGCTGTGGGATGAGACTTGTGAGCACCCTGGGGAGCCCAGTCTGCTGTTTCAGTGGAAGTATGATGAGAAATCCCAAGTGACCCATTGTTCTGAAAATGATTTGGAACCTTTAAATTATTACTTGTTTTGTTTGGTTGCTTTGGTTTTGACAGAATAGGACTTTCACCCAAATGGAATAGTTTAGGAACACTTTAAAACTTAAGAATGCACTTCTCACATTTTCTGACTATTCCAATATTTTTTTTTCCAATTCTTTAGGGAACAAAGTGGAAAAGAAATAACAAAAGATGGTTGTTGCACATCAAACTTGAATGGGGCACTAATAAAAAATAAGTGTGTGCATGCACAGAATTAACAAGCATTCTTAGCTATTTTTTCTCTTTTTACATCTGTATAAATTTAACATGGAGAGGAACAGCAAGCTGTGTACTTGTTTACTTTTCACATTAATGAAGCTCTAGGTTGAAAGAAGATGAAGTTATAAAGGCGAAGTGCTTCATGGCATTGATTTCTCTAGACGCTAACAAGGCAGAATTTGAGTGGAGATGACAACAAAGTAATGTCTCCATGGGCTCAAATGCCACATTACAGAAAATGTCAATAAATTAACCGAGTCGTCCTGTTACTTTGCAGGCTAAGGAATTTAAATACACAATCTCTAGAATCTTCTAGAGGTATGTCAAAACAGTGGTGCAGCACTAAAGGGGTATGACATATTAAAATCATTCCTTGGTGTGTTACAGGGTTATATTTTGCAGTGGGTAGTTTCAGAGAAGAAATCGTTCTTCGTTTAATACACAGTTGTATGGAAGAATCAGTTGCAGGAGCGATGAAAGTCAACTCACCAAATGAGTGGGACTAAAAGACAAGTCCCGTCTTCTCCAAATTACTGAATGAATCCACAGAAGTTTTAGGATAAATTAATTCAAGTTGTAAATTAAAGACATTATTACAGGCATGGATGTGGCTCGGGTGCCTCGGGAGGGGTGTAGCAGTCTGTCTCTGCCATTGGATTTTGTCCCTGCAACCTTTCTTATGGGGGATTGTAGAACTATCTCATTGCACAGAGCTCTCAAAATAAACTCGATATTTTGCAGTGTCATATTTGTGTGTTGGTGGCTTTGTTGCAATAAATTTACAATAAAACCAACACACATTTGCCTTTTTCTTTCTTCCTCTTTGTGGGTGCTTTGTGTTCAACCTGGGGTAGTAGCATCCAGCTGGAAACATCCCTCATCTTACACGGTGTTAGCTTCTTTAGCCTAGGTGCTCCTGCATCAGGTTGGGTTTTTTTGCCCAGTTGTAAGCATTGGAAATATGTTTGTGCAAAAACATTGGCTTTAGAAGGCAGAGTGCAAATACAAGTGGAAAAAGTGACCTAATAAAATTTCCAGTATGAGATGAAGCTCTCTGAGAGAGATTTTATCTTCACTGTAAAATCTCAGCCTAAAATTGAAAGGGAAAATACTTGGAATTTTCATGAAAATGAAGCAAGCAAAACTGGAGACTGTAATACCATTAGTTGATAGCACAGCTCCTTACCAGTATTCCACTTTAGGAGGGAGTCCTCATCAGCTCAATGTATAAAGAATAATTACATTATATGCTTTGGTGTGGATGTTAGGTTGGTGTAGTATGGGTATTTCTAATGTAAGCCCAGGTTGCAGTTAGGGTGAAGTCTTCCTTCCTTTCTGGGACTGTTACGTGGCTTTCACTTTCATAGTTTTAGCAAGTCAGTGGTTAAAAAGAACTCCAAAATATATTTTGGTTGGGTTTTTTGTCTCGCTTTTTGCCCAGTAAAGGTATAACTGATAACTTGGAACTTAGTCAGTCATCCTTGGAATTAATTTTTCAGTACTTTTTTTAAGAGGTTGCAGGTTTTTCACTTTGCTTTCCCTATTTTATAGAAGTCATGAAAAACCATCATGTCACATGTGCTTTTTTTGGTTTTTCTGATTTAGCATCTTCGTTCTGATATATCTGCTCTAAGTTTGGAGGAAGCAGGGAAGTGACTTTAGGGACACTTTTTTTCCTGTTTCTGAGTTGGCCTCAGATTAGTACTTTTATTACCTTCTGGAATCCAGAGAGATAATGCAACTATGGGGAAGTAATATCCGTCTATAAAGAGGTGAGCAGAAAAAATATGTATCCTGCAGAAATAGAATAAATATTAGTTTACATTTCTTTCTGTATTTTGAGCTTTGAGAAGTGATAGGGTGAGCTGTTGTTGCAAGCTTCTAGCTAATCTGATTTTTCTAAGGTCTGCTTTCTATTATTGACTATATGCAGACTTGCTCCGCATTCGAGTTGCTAATTCTTGACGCACAGGATATTTTCCTTCTCATTAAAATATATTTATTGTCTAGTGTGAGGTGTCCCTGTCCATGGCAGGGGGTTTGGAACTAGATCATCTTAAGGTCCTTTCCAATCCTAACCATTCTGTGATTCTGTGATTTATTTTACAGTGTGAATAGCTTGCTTACGATGCTTCTTTTGATCTTTGGTAATGTCACAGACTCAGTAAGACTGCTAGCATAAAGTGGTGATTATCCCATTTCAGTTTTACATCCACCATTAATTGGACCCAAATAATATAGCCCCTTGCAAAAGCTGTTTTAGTTTGCTAGGCCTCAGTATGATGTCCAGTAAGATGCAGGTATTATTAGAGCTTGGAAGTTACTCTCTGTCTGCAATTGGAAGGCTTCTTCACATTTTTCCGTTATTTTATTTGCATTTATTGGATTTTAGGCCTTTTAAGGAGTTTGTGAGGGGAGGAGTAGGAAAGCTATGGCAAGAATTGTGAAGTATTTGCAAAATGTGATATTTCTTTCTTTTTTCTAAAGCTTGAATTTGGAATATCACTATCACTTATGTTTCTAGGGCAACAACTTAATGTAATGCAGATCGGCAGCTGAAATACTTTTCCTAGCAGCTGCAGAGTGAAGTTATCAGGACCCACGGTCTGTTCTGCAGCTGATACTGGGAGCTTTGTGGTTGGCAGGGGTGGTGATTGGTCCCCCTGCTCTCCATCATTGCTGGTGTCCTTTTGGGGAGCAGCAAGCAGTACTGAGTGATGTCAGAATTGTTCCACAAGAGCTGTTGTAATACAGCATGCTGCCAGTTCAGGGGAGTGAATAAAATCAGATTTTCTATAGCTCTGAGTCAGGAAAAGCACCGAAAGGAGGGAGGAGGTGACAAAGTGAGCTTTCTCCAGCAACTTGGATTGCAGAGGAATGTGAAACTTTACAGTTTTCTCCCATCTCGTTCTTGAAAGTTAACACATGAAATAGATAGGACTGGGAGACAGTTTTCTGACAGAAATCCCAGAACCTTCATTCCCAGAAGCTGAGATAGTGACAAGAAGCTGGGTGCTCAGCAGGGAGTTACCCGAGAATTCTGTTGACTGAGTTAAATCCTCCAGCAAGCAGGTGTTGGGTAAATGTTTTGATTCTTTGCAGTGTATATTTGCATATTTGAAGCTTTCTGGTACTTATGGCTCATTGTAGTTTGCCCAAGTCTTAAATCGAGCAAACCAGCAAAGCCCTTATTTTTTATGGGATCGCTGTGTAGTGGTTTCAAGACCTATATGGATGGGCTCCTCATTGCGAGGACAAATCAGACCTACCCACGTCTGGGGAGGCGATGTATCTGCAGCTCCTGGCTGTTAGCATCTCATTGATAGCTATAGGTAACATCACACTTCAAACAACATGAAGGAACTTTTAACTGCTGCTCTCTGATAGTCTCCAACCCTAAATCCGTTTTGTACCAACACCGCTGCTGGGTCCCTCTTGCCCTTCCCAGAAGGACTTGGACCAAGACTTGGCTCCTATTTCTTGGCCAGGGAGAGTAGATGTGGGTACATCAGGTCAGGCTGGAGCAGCAAGCAGCTCTGGCCCTTCCAGGAGGTCCTATGATGCATTTTAAAGGTTTGATGGAAAATGAGGCTCTATATATCTGTAGTAATATTTGTTTATACACGTTACTTTTTTTTCCTTCATTCAAATATGCCTGGGAGAGTGGGGGTGAAGGAGGAGAAAACATGTTGAGAAAGTAACACGTGGTGCCTTGGAGCATTTTTATTTTCTTGATTAAAAAAGCTTTTCCTGTGAATTTTTCAGTTTTGTCACTTCTCATTTGCTGGGATCATGAAAGATGATAATATGCTCTCTGTAACCTTCTTCAGTGTATTTTTGTCTGGTACGTTAATGGATTCCTTAGTACTTGAGGGAAAGCAAGTCTCAGTGTACTAGTTGCAAATCAGAAGGTGGAAGTGGTGCTTTTTTTTTGTTCCCAAACTAACTCAAGGTTATGCATGTGCAAAAATAGCTTTAGGCTACAACAAATATTTTCTTCAGCAGGTCTAGCTCATTTTATTGACATATTGTTTTGTAAACTGCGGGTGACTTGCATTGTTCTCAACCAAAATAACTTGCATCAATCAACATAAGAGGGTAATTAATTTACATATATTCATTGTGGAAATGTTCCAGACTTTTTGTTACTGTGGAGTGCTAGACTTGAGAGAGGGAAAGTGCAATAACATTTGGGGTTTGTAGTTTGTTAAGTTATTCTTCACTTCTGTTTGTGCAGGAGAAAGCGTTGTAACCTTAAATTTGAGCTTGGCATAGTGTTGAATGAAAATAAAGCCAGAGTTAGGAGTGAAATTGTGTTTTGTGACTGTGTTTCCCATCAGTACAGCCTTAAGGAGATGAGGAGAGGTCAGCTATTGCGTGCCATAGCAAACTGTAGTCCAAAACACTTGTCAAGAGCAAATGCAAGAGAGTTAACTATTTCCTTTCTGTGTGAGAATCTGGCACCAGCAGAGGAGCTATGGTAGATATGGAGCCTGATGAGTTTTGTCAGGGATGTGCCTGTCACTTCTGCACCTGTAAAGATGAATGAATTCATGTGCAGTGTGTTGTCTTTGAATAGGCAAGTGCTCACTCCTGTTTACATGAGGCAATGGAAGGTCTTGGAACCACCTGAACTTCAGTCCATCACTGAATTGGAGTTAAAACAAGTTTCTGAATCTGATGAAATGCAGTGTGGTTATCGCTATGGATGGATTGACAGGAGGCAGCTTTTGGGGGAGTGAACTTGTGTCTCTGAAGGTGTAGTGTGATGCCTCTTCCTCTCCTCCTCTGCACCCTGAATATCCTGTGTGTATGACTTATTAATAGCTGCTATTTTGTCTTGTTATCTCCATGCAGTAAGGGAGCAGTGAGGCAGGATGCTCAGAGCCTTCATGTAAATGGGTGCCACACACAAACTATTCAGGCAAACCACTTTACCTATGCCATCATTATGTATAAAACCTCGTATTTTTAAACCTGAGACAATGTAATGCAAAAAAAAGCCTTTCCTCATTTTACATCATGCATTCTCTGTTCGAGTGCTTGGTCTGTTACCAACATATTATACATTGGCACTGTGACCTGAATTCCTCACTTCTAAGCACCACTGGAGGGTATATTGCTGGAGGGAGCTGCTCCTGTAGGGAGGCAAGGCATCAGATGGGATTTACTTGACATCAATGAGGGATACGTTTTGGGAAACAAACAAAACACTTTAATTTCTCGCTGTTTTCATTCTTTAAATGGATTCCTGATATTTTACTTGAGGAGCTGCTCATGAATGGATAGTATTCGGACTGATGGTGTTGGCCTCTCTTGCTAGTGGCTTTCTGATGGGGAATATAGCATCACTTGTGCCAATTTATTATTCTCCCGCCAATGGGACTGCTGCTGTGATTAACCTACTGTGCTGTGGGGCTGGAATTGGATTTTCTGGCTTCGAGGTCTAGTCCTGAGATGAGAAGTCAGGATGTAACTGAGAGGCACAGCAGTACTGCTTGTGCTGACCAAGCCTAAGCAGCTTCTCCATGACCAGTGCTGAGAAGCAGCAGGGTTAGCCCAGCTCACTGGTAACATGCCTGAGTTGCAGAGTATGTGCTGCTTACTGCTTGCTTGTAATCCTCGATCTCACTCTTCCTGTGCCCATAGAGAAACCCCCTGCTTGCATGAAGTGATGTTTTCAAGCTGACTGTGCTGGTGATGGCTTTGAGCCCATATTCTTCCTTCACTCAAGCTGGTAACCCTCCTGCTTCCCAGCAAGACTCGGGCAAAATCCAGCTGAGTACCAGTGAGCTCTCCAGAGCTTTCCTGGGGTTTTCCTGGGTACCTGAAAGAGAGTGGATGAATTTCCTGGTTCGCTGGCAAAGAATCAGAGAAGTGCTTGACCCAGCAATGAAAAAGTCCTTGTGATTATTCACTCAGGGGCATTAAAGGCAAAGAATGCCAAAGAAGGTTATATAGACATATGGGCAATGTGGCTGTTGGCAGGTTGGCAAGACCGAGTTAGTCCCAGGTGCTCTTATCTGTGCTAACTCTGCTGGGGAGTGTCGAGCTGACTGGAGAAATGCAGTTGTGCTTTCAGTAGCTTGCAAAGATTGAAATCTGGCTTTACTCTGTACCAGTCTGAATGTGCTCTGCTTTCCTTTCCATGAAATCAGAAGTGTCAGGGTACTGTAATTAAGATGCCTTTTTTGACTCAAGCATATTTTCTCCTCCCAGTTACTTTGAATTAAATGGTTCAGGGGCTTGAACTTGGGCTGTCCGCATCCCAAGTCAGTACATTTCTCTTTGCTCTGAGCTTAATTGATATGATCTGCAAGCAAAAGAGAATTTCTGAGCTAATCTATTGAAAGCCTCTCCTCAGAGCTGCAGTTTTTAGTCTCTTCCTAGAAGACAAGTGATGGGTGCAGTAGATGGTGCCAAACACAGGGACCCAAACAGTACACCCACACTGGCAGAGACCACATACTCCCAGTCTTGCTCTTCATAATGACTTTATGCAGTATGAAAATTCATGAGTATTTTATTTTCCTTTGGGTTAAGGAATCATCTGATCAGCTGTCTATCATTCTGAGAGTGTCTGGATGCATTCTGTATTCCTTTTCCATCTCGACTCTGTTTAAAAGCTTCTGACTAGTATCCATTGTCCTGGCAGCATCCATGGACGCTTTTTGGAGAGCATGCAAATGACTGAGGCCCAAAGCCAACTGGTGCAGTGCTCACTGAGCATTGCAATGCTTAAATAGGCATGAAGGCTGGAGCTGGGTTGCCTAAACGGAGGAATCTACTGCCGTGTTAGAAGCTTCAGGGTAGCACATCAATGTTGGTACAGAAGGGCATGGCTCTCTCTTAGCTTCTGAGATGCGTCTAAGATGCCACCATACCCCAGTGCTTGGGCTGCTGAAACTCTTGAATGCTTCTGTTAATTAAGTGATAACTTGCTGTGCAAGGAGGAAAAGCCATCTATTTTAATGCAGCATGGTGCTTCACTATTTTTTATTCTTTCCTGGCAAACCAGAAATTTATGTGATGCTGATCCATTATGCTCATTCAGTATATCCATTGCTAAGGAAGTTGGAATTTTTCTTTAGATAAAAGCTCAATAAAGATGAATTGAAGATAGCAACGTATTAAAGCCAATTCCCTGTGGTAAATCCCATTGGGATGTGCTTGTATCTTATTCTTCCGTAGTGTGCCATTGCAGCAGGACAGGGGTTTGGCATTGCGCAGGAGTTAGGTGTGCATTGACAGCTTCCACTGTTTTAATTTTCTTTGCTGTCATGTCTTGCAAAGTTATCTCTAGTCTCCTGCTATCTGGTGCGTTTAATAACTGGATATTGTTAAAATAAATCTTAGCAAAGGGAAGCTGGAAGAATAACTGAAAGGAGCAAGGAGCTCAAACACTAAATGAGAGAAGAATTCAAGAAGAATTCAATTTCCTTGTTGTGATGTTGGGGTTTTTTACTCCCTCTCCACCCCCCAAAAAAAGAAGAATGTAAAAATAACAAATCTCTATGCCTTAATCTGGCACTGTGGTAAGCAGTTTGCATCTGGCCTTAGGAGAACACATCTCTGTGAACAGATAGAATAGGCACTTTGGTGTTTGAGCAGTGTGGCTGCGTGTCTCCATTCAAATCAAGGTGAGCAGCATCCCCTGTGCTAAATTCCTCATTGCCACAACTCCAAGGTGTGTTCAGAGGAGAGAGATGAGCACATCTGCCCCATGCCACATCCCCATCTGGGGAGTCTGTTCAGAGTTCCCTCTACAGAGAAGATGTGCTTATAGGGTCTGAAATACTGAATTGTAAGCTCTCAGAGTGTAGTCGAAGCATGGTTCTTGAGTATGTCTGAAGTTTGTTATCACCTGTTTTCATTCTTATGGGGGATTCAGTTATCAGTGGGGATTCAAGATGCTGTGTAGGGCTTTGAAGGAGGAGAGCAGTAACTGTTACTGCCATGGAGAAGGGAAGAAGCAAGAGCACCTCATATGGTACCTCCTGGGTGCAGCATGGACCAAATTCCTGACCATGTCTAGTTGGTAAAACAATGTTCCCGTGATGCCTTGTGTGAGAGGGGAGGGTATTACTATTCCCAGCCCTCAATAAGGAATCATGGTGGTTCCCTTGAATTCTCCTTGGCTCCAGTTATTCACCTGACCCCAAGGGGCTGCTGTGAAAAGTTCCTTCATGTGTAAGGACATCACAAAGCTGGCTGGGTTTCAGCAAACGCTGGTGCTGAGTGGTTCTTGTGTTGTGTATATACAGTTGCAGAACGCTTTCAGAATGAATAGTCCACGGCAAAGCTGTTTTAATGAGCTGGAATGCTGATTGTAGCATATCCTACCCAATCTGTCAGCTGAAATACCTTCTTTGTTCTTAAAATAGCCCCCACTGATTCAGATTTTAATTGCAGATATTACAGCTGTCAAAGAAAAGGAGAGATGACCAGATGATTTGTGTTGATAGTATAAATGGAAGCTGGGGATATGTTGAGTCCCAGCCTTTAGATTTTCCTTCGTTTGAGCACTGCTGCAGATATGCCTGTGTGCCACAGTGATTATGTGGAGCAGAGGCTCTCTCTCATGGTGAGATGACCCTGAAGTGCATTGTGTTTCATTATATCTACCATGTTGACTGAACTAATCTGACAGTAAGTGTAGGACTACAAAGATTTCAGCGCTAGTAATGGTAACAAAGGAAAGTGATCATCCCCCTGCACTGCACTGGTGAGGCTGCACCTTGAATCCTGTGTTCAGGTTTGAGCCCCTCACTACAAGACATGGAGGTGCTGGAGTGAGGCCAGAGATGGGCAATGAAGCTGGTGAAGGGTCTGGAGAACAAGTCTTATGAGGAGAAGCTGAGGGAACTGGGAGTGTTCAGCCTGGAGAAAAGGAGGCTCAGGGGAGACCTTATCACTCTACAACTACCTGAAAGGAGGATGAAGAGAGGTTACCTCTTCTCCCAGATAACAAGTGATAGGATGGAGGAAGTGGCCTCAGGTTGCCCAGGGCAGGTTTAGACTGGATATTCGGAAAAATTTCTTCACTGAAAGGATTGTCAAGCGTTGGAACAGGCTGCCCAGGGAAGTGGTGGAGTCACCACCTGGAGGTATTTAGAGGATGTGTAGATGTGGTGCTTAGGAACATGATTTAGTGGTGGGTTTACGATTGGACTTAGTGATCTGAAAGGTATTTTCCAACCTCAGTGATTCTGTGGTTTTGTGAATCTTTCTAGCAGAGGGATGTCAGGAGCAGCCATCAGTGGCCTCTCATTGTTGCTGTTTTACTTCATTATTGATCTAATTCTGGAGTTTTATGAGTTCATAAATAACTCATTGGCATGGTCAGCTGGTTTTGATTTGTACTTTTTATTTCTGGTGCCCAGGAGAATGGATTTTTGGGTGGATGCAAGAGATGTCCAGAAGGTTCCTTGGGCTGCAGGGAAGAACCATGAGCATACTGCGAGATCATCCACCTTGGCTGATTACATGTAAAGGCGACAAGAAATCATGGAAAAGCCTCCAGGTTGAGTCTGTAAATCAGTGCAGTGCTAACTACACAGTCCGAAGCACTGACAGTGTGATATACTGTCTTTGAGCCATTCACTGTCTGGGAGAAGGATAGGAAGTTATCTCTTACAGGAGAGGGAGCTTCTGTTAAGCTCAGGAAATCCCTGCAGAGAACACGAGCAATGTGTGTATGTGTGGTAGCACACCTTGGTGATCCTTGTGGATGTTGCTGGCATATGAAGGTTTCTATTACATCTTGTATGTTTAGTATTAATCGCCATTAGTTACACATTTACACAATGGAAGCTCAAGTCAGGGGCCGATAACTGTTATACTTAGCAGATCTGGTCCTTAGGGAGGTACAGGACTTTCTTTCCCATTCCTGTTGCAAAGGGTAATACCCTTCATGGTTGTTGAAGGTTTAATTATGCCCTTGCAGCATTCTAATATGCCTGAAGGGATTTTGCTAGAACTTAACAACAACAACAAAAGCCAGAGACAAGATGGAGAATGTGATTTTGTTTGTGTTTTGCTTAAAGTGCAGAAAATGGGGGGGGAGGGAGAAAAATTGTTGCTTGAGCATTACTAAAACTTTAATTATTTGTTCTGGTGTGTGTTATTTTGTAAATGCAATAATAAAATTAATTTCAATTTTCATTTTCTTCCCCTATATGAGTGACAGGGGGGAAATTCTTCTCTGAAGGTACTGTTACTGGCCTGTGTGTGTATCTAAATCAATTACATAAGCTAAATAGAATGTTGGTAATTGATGATGTCATATTCTCAGGGCATGGGGAGAGGTGTGTGAGTGCGCTGGATGCTCTGTGATGCCTGTCCTGGTGGCAGGGTACTTAACTCCCACTTCGTTTTGTTCCTTGACAGTGAAAGGAGAAACAAGATGAGCTTTCCCATCTGAAATATTGACTGTGTTATTAAGTCTGTTACAAGTAGAAAACAGGATTGTTTTAAGGTTACAAGAGCCATTTGAGTTACGTTGTAGCATCGCCCAGGAGTGGAGAACAGCAGAAGGTGCTGGTACATTGTTAGTATATTACTGGCCATAATTATCTTGACCTATCCTTAATGAAGTTCAGAGCAGCCCTGCGGAGAAGGACTTGGGGGTGTTGGTCGATGAGAAAATGAACATGAGCCGGCAGCGTGTGCTCGCAGCCCAGAAATACTGGGCTGCATCAAAAGGAGCGTGACCAGCAGGTCGAAGGAGGTGATCCTGCCCCTCTACTCTGCTCTTGTGAGACC
>JANHGB010005651.1:0-15366 GCA_026283785.1 Coracopsis vasa
AACACATTTGCCCCCTCAGCTGGCATCTGCCCCCTCCAAACAGATTTCCCCTCCACAAATACTGGAGTCGCTTCCACTGGGAGCACTAGGAAGTATTGGGGCACTGGGAAGCACTGGGGGCACTGGGTCCTTTAGCTAGATTTTCTCACATCTTATCTCAAAAGCCACAGGGAGGGATATCTCCAGTCCATCCCAGCCACAGTTCCATTCCTCCTGATTTTCCATCTCCTTCCCTCATGAAAACTGCCATCAGCAGTGGGATTTGTAAGAAAAGCAGAATTTCTGGCCATTTCCTAAGGAATATCAGATGAGAGAAGGAATCACTTGAAATATCCCTGGAATTCTTTTGGGATGGTAAAAATCAGCTCCAAAGAGTTACAGCAGGATGTATAAGTGATACCTAAGGGATGGCCGTAAGGTCAGGGATGTGATGGGAGAGATGGAAAACCAAGCTTAAATCTAAGGCCAGGAACTCAAACCAACTTAATTTTCCCTCTTGAGGTTCCCACATTTCTAAATCCCTCCTTCCAGCTCATCCTCCTCAAAACAAATCCCATTCAGAAAACATTTCCAGATAACAGCAACATTTGTGCCTCTTACTTGAACGCAACCTCTGAAAGACGTTGACCTCCTGTGGGTTGGTCATTGGAATCATGTTGCTGGGACAACCAAAGGAACTCTGAGCATTCCCCTGATCCTTTGGAGATGGCGGAGCAATGATTTATGGGAATTTCTTACCTTGTAAATCAGTTGACTGGATGGATCTCCTCGCTCTCTTCCTCATTCCTATTCCATAGAAGCGAGCAAAGACAAGGAGCCATAAAGCTGTCGCTGCTTGTTTCAGCCAGCTGGGAACGCCAGGAAAAAACAGTTCAGGATTTATAGGAGCTGGAGAATTTGAATCTGAAAGCTAAGGGAAAGGATGGGAACCCATCATCTTGCTGTCAAAGGACCACGGGATCATCCCCACTCAGCATCTCATCTTGGAAAACAGAGATGGAAAGAGGGCACGGCTGTTTCCTCCAGTGCCAGCAGTATCTAGCATCCCAAGATCATTCCTTGAGCATCCTAAGATCACCTCTCCAGCATCTCAAGTTCACTCCTTGAGTATCCCATGTCCATTCCTTGAGCATCTTTCTGCTGTAACAGGTCACCCATGGATAAGCTTGTTTTGGTCTGATCTCATCCCGCCGTCCCTCAGCCCCCACATCTGCAGGACCAGTGATGCTTGGCAGCATTCCTGCTGGGATGCAGAGCCAGCTCCAACAAGGGGTCTGGTGGACACCAACCCACTCTCCCTGCCCTTAGACCACCCTCCAGTGACCACAGCCCAGGGCTGCAGGTGGTACCCAGCTGGAAGAGGTGCACAAACCCCCATAACCGCAAGATCCTTCACCAGACACCTAACTCCACATCTCTAATCCAAACCAGAGCACAGCCTGCTGGAAAACCTTCCCTGAAATTCCACCCCCTTCACCTATGAGTTTCCTGCATTTTGGGGTTGTGCCTTTTACCTTCCACAGAGCTGGGATGAGGACATCTCAGAGAGATGGCTTCCTGGTGCACTCAAAGTCTGTGTTGTAAATAGATCCTTACTGTGAACTAACCCATGCGTATTCCTGAGCCCACGGATGCTCTTTCTCCAAAGTGACAAGTTCCCAGAGCAAGTTGGCTCAAATATTAAACATTTGGCAAGAACAGGAACATCCAGAACAAACAAAATTCACATTTTTACATAACAGGTTTCAGGAGAAGACAAATGACATCAACTACAGTGGTTTAGTTGCTGTCATTGGGCTGCTCCTTCATAAATTATTCAGTTCCCTTTCCAAAATTGCCTTATTGCTCATGTCGAATTCCTCTAAGAAAACTGTGATGGGATACTCTGGAAAAATACATGAGTGAGGCCAAGTAAATTATTCAACAATAGATGTTGAAAACAAGAAGGTTTTAGGGTGCAGCCAAGGCTGAGCTTTGCGCTGAGCCTGGCTTGAACAGAGCTCAAGGTTGGAAGAGGAGGATATCCCGTCCAAAGCAAGTCGCTCACTGGAAGGATGTCTGACCCCCTTGGGAGTTAAAGGATGCTAAAAAGGGAAAAAATAGGACTTGTTTTGCATCAGATGCTGCTCCAAATAGCTCAGAGGATGGTGGTACCCACCAGCCCTTCATCCCTCCGGCTCAGGCACCGCACTGTGATCAGCAGAGGACGCTTAATCCAATGAACCCAATGAATCCAAACATCATGCTGGATTTTTACAAGACATTGAGGATACAGATGTTTCCCCACACTTCAAACCTCTCTCCAGTTACAAGAAAAGAGGAATCAAATCAGCCTTAAAATCAGCCTCAAAACCAACATAATTAACCTGGTATTGGACACACCAACAGCTCTGTCCAAACCCAACGATGTTTGTACCAAACCCAGGCTGAAATGAAGGGATTTCCCAGTTTTTAACTATTCAGCTCCTGAAGGATTCCTATTCAAGCCGATTTCACTCTGCTTGTAGTACTTCCCATACACACAGGCCAATTCCACTTCTTCAATATATTTGGTTTTACCTCTGCACATGATTTTCCTGGGAATAATAAGAGAGTAAATCCAAGATTTATGGCACTGAGGAGATGGCATCGTGCATATTAAATAGTCTCAGGCACACCGTGATGCTACACCGACTTTACAACTACTAACAGATAAACAAACAGGAGAATATCATTAAAGGCTTTATCGATAATCCACAGGGACAAGGAAGATGTATTAAGAACAAGTGGTCGATGCCAGGATAGCTCGATATTCCCAGAGGTTTTTCCATGTGAGATTAAATAAGATTAAATCTTATTTTTTGTGCGGGATTGATGGATCAATAATAAAGCTAAAGCCAAAAGAAAGGATTTTTCCCTGTTACCCCTGCCAAGCAGCCAGGATTGACTGGGAAGAAATGGGATTTCTCTCATGCTGGCTGAGCGGGGGTTAATGATGGCTCGTTGAGGCGGGAAAGCACTTTGGGGTCTTTCCAGAAGGAAAAACGCTGGATAAATGGCAGGTTATATAGATTTTGATTAGAAAATCCCCGCTGCCAACTTCCTCCTTTTAAATGTTTCATTTCAAGGCATAATAAGTCCACGGCTGGTTCCTGCTGCTCCTTCAGGCTCTGCCATGCAAAGTTACTGCAAGCATCCGACTGACTGATCCTTTCCCAAGCATTTCCAGGGATAAAGGGGAAAAAAAAGGAGGATCTAGATGTTTAAAGTGACTTACCTCCAGCACTTGAGCAAGCTTTGGAGTCTGTTTTCTGAAGGCAGTATCAGCCAGTTGAGATAGGGGTGGGCTGGAGGGATACACACCAGGACGAATAAAACATCTAAATAATCATAAAACTACACCTTGTCCAAATACTGTAGGAAAAAAATTGGGATTAACTAACAGGATAAGCCAGGGAAAGCAATAACACTCCCCTCCCAACTTATTTCACTTGGATATCTGCAGTACTTGGGTACCAGGCACCCAGCAAAAGCAACGTGGTGATGCTGAATCCTGCCCTTTTAAATTTTGGCTCTACCTGAGATGTTTCTGCACCTTGGCTGGGCTTCAGCATCCCTTCCCCATCCCCGTTCCGGATCAGTCCATGCTGAGAGTTCAACCTCCACCCTCAGCATCTCCTTACCAAGCGACACAAGCCAGCACCAGCGCAGCTTTGGAGGAGCCGGCGAAGGGAGAAGCAGGGAGATGGTCACAACTCCTTAAAGATGCAAATTGAGAAGCAACCATCATAACAAGGAGCTCTGTTAATTCTCTTACGAGATGCAGATTTTAATGCTGACTTTTCCTAGGCTTATTTGTTTTATTTAGCAATAAATTTAATACTGGCTCCCTGAAGCAAGGAGACAGATGGACTATAAACTTTGAATTTTGAGAAGCTTTACTTCCTTAGGTTAGTGTCATCTTTGATCTCTCCTGAAATTACATCTAGGGAAGTTTGCAGGGATTGAATTCTGCTTTTTTACAGCCCTCAAAGCCATTTGATTAGCCGCCTTTGAATGTATTTTTTGCACAGGTTACCCAAAAGGATCTTAAATCCTGTCTAAATGATTCATAGCTTTGGCTGTTGGAGGTATCTCAGAGACTTGCTAATGGACCTGAAAAAACCAAAGCACTACATAACATCTCCTCTGCAGGCAAGGGGAAGCAAAGTAAGTGCTATGCATCTTTCGGGATGCAAAGCTCTCTAGATCCAAGACCAAAACCCCACGGCTGAGCTAAAATGGTGCCCTTGGAGAGCATTAGGCAGCCAGTGAATGGTTTTGGAAGGACCACGATGTCACAACACAGCAGAAAGGACTCATCTGGATGCACAAGAACATCCTTTTTACCACTGACTCTGAGGTGTGTGAAAATCCAGACTTTAACTGTGGGGTATAAGATCCACATCCCACGTGCTCTGGAATCCAGGAGAGGAGATCTTAAGGACAGTATCATGACTTTGGAGTGAAGCTCCCAGGAGACATGTGGCACTTTGTCCTTGCACATCCAGGTTCAACCAGTTCCCAGCTAATTTCCCCGCTGCCACACACAAATAAGGAAGAAAATTAAATCTAAAAGAACAAAACCCAACAAGAGCAGAATCATTTCCAAGCTGCTACCTGGGGAACAGGAGGGAAAAATCGATCCACCGTAAATGAAAAAGGGTGGGAGCAAGGAGCCAAGGAGAAAAGGATGATTCAAACACCAAACAGGCTTGGCTCCCAAAACCAAACCCTGCCTGAACATCTTAGGGACCATTTCAGTAGATGCTGGTAGCTCACGGTCACCCAGCATCCCATCATGGATGGGTGCTGCCATTGCCCAACCCTTTCCCATAAGGAGATGTTACTGACCGCTCGATTACGATTGAATTACTACGGATGAACTTATTACGGGCACATTAAAGTCTAATGAGTGGCTGGTGATTAATGTCATTATGAGGAATACCAGAAGAACTAATGATGATGAGCCACTTAAAGTGAAGTGTCAAGGGTTTATTATCAATGACTCCTTGGTTTCTTGCCTAAAAACGCTTGAGTTGGAAGGAGGAAGAATCTGACAAAGGTAAAGCAAAAGGTTTCCAAAAGCGACAACACAAGAAGGTCCCATATTAAAACTCATTTGAGGATAAGATTGATGTGAAATAGCATTTCCTGGAGAAATATGTTGGAAACCAGAAGTTTCTTGTAAAAACATCTCACCATGTGCTTTAACATCTTTGGGAATGCCATTATAAAACCAAATTTTAATTCTCAGCATCTCCCCAGACCTGTTCTTGCCTTTATTTCTCCCCTCAACCTTCTGATATTCATTTTCCATCAGTTCTTTGCCTCCTTCTTTTAGCTTTGCCTCTGCTCCATCACTTGCAGGGAGGGCTTTACAACCCAATTTAAGTCTCTCTGGTGGTTTCTCACCTCCTTCACCTCCTTGGCTGGATCAGATTTTGTTGCAATATCACTCAGGGGTGTTTACCCCATGGGAAAATGTCACCCCATGTGGGGATGATGACATTTAAGCATCACCAGAAAATGACTATTTGTAAGGAAAACCCTGTGCGTTAACTTTGGAGAGCCAAGTATCAAAAAGCCTTTACTTGTACTGAGGTACAAATGTACTGGACTGAATTTAAATTGCATTTAATACAAAAAGCCACCAAACCCCTCAAAAACCCACCAACTTCCTCCCACTTGGCAGCATTTTGAACATAACAAGTGATGACAGAGACACACCGTCCTCCTCCATCCACCTTTTCCAAGTGCTTCTTGGTTGGGGTCAGACTCATCCCACCATGGGAAACGCTTTTGCTCCTCCACCTCCCACCAACCAAAACCTTTCAGGGCTTTTAGAGGCATCTCCTCTTGGTGGGATGGGTTTTTCTCCTTTTAAAAGTGACTTCATATCCCATTTTATTACTTTCTGAACGTTGCAGGGTTTGTTCTCTTTGAAGTCTTACATCCTCATTTCCCGTCAGGACGATTAAAATTGATTTCCGCCATCAGCAAGAGAAAGATAATCTGAAGTGGGCTCCTGAGGGAGAGAGCTGAATCCCCACGGAGCCATTACAAACCCTCTCCTATTATTTTAACTTTCTTTTCTTCGGGATTTCTCTTTGGAAAAGGGCAACTTAGCACTTCTCAGCCATATGTGTGCTCCGAGAAAAAGGGGGAAACTCTTTTAACCTCCTCTATTTCCACCGCAGAAGCGGACATCGGGATTTAAATAGCTCTTGTTTACCACCACCACTCACCCAGAGGTATTTTTAGAGGGGTAACTGGATCCTCCTGACACCTTCGCTTGGCTTTCTTCGGCTCCACATCCTCCGGCTCCAGCCCTGCACCTGTCCCAGTTTGTATCCAAGCAAGCCAAAACGGGATGGGGGGTTCCTTCCCAATTGCATTAAGCCGGGTGGTTCCTGGTGCTTCCTTGCAGGAGGAAGAGGGTGGGATTCAGGCTGGAAAATCATCTCCAAGGTGTAAAACCTCCAGCTGAAAAGAAAGACATGGAAAGAATGGGCATGGAGGGCGAGCAGTGCTCAGGGATCCAGCTGTGAATGCCTTCACCTACTTCCTAAATCAACTAAACCTGTAACATCCCAAATTAAAAAAAAAAAATCAATTAAAACCAATTAAATAATTTTTAATAATTTTTTAAATCTATTAAATAAATATAAACATTAATTAAATCAACTAAACTCTGAACAGACAAAATAATCTCCAGAAGACATCAAAACCACCTCTAAAATAGAAATATCATCTTTCCAGGCTGAAGGATCTCAGGGTCTTGCCCCTGTCCCACTCCTGCACTGCTTTACAGCAAATCCATAAGCAAATTTATGCAAATGAGGGGGGGTGTTGGTGGTTCCTATTGCAATTAAGTGGGAAATAATGAGTTTGTATCAACGCTTCAAGACCTCGGCTTATCCCAGCCACCATCCCAGCCCACAAGAAGCCACCTCAAGAAGGAGGTCCCCAGCCAGGTCCCCACCATCCAACCGACGGCATCTCCATCATCGGGCTGAAATACCTTTACAAGGGAGTAATTTAACACCATCCCCAGCTTAAGCTCCATATCTACCGGGCGTGAAATTAGTTCCAGCAAGCTGCAAATTTGCTGCTAATAAAAATATTTAGCAATTCGCTGGTCTTTAAACCAGGAGCAGAATATTTTCGTGCTTGCATCAACGCCTGTTCCTTTCTCATTCTAATATCCGAGCGTCAGGCAGCTCCAGCCTGCAAGTTTTATGACTGCGCAAGGAGTTCTAAATCAATTCCCCCACTGCTTCCAGCCTTGCCACTGAGGGGCTGATCGTTTCATATCACTTGATATTAGACATTATTGGTCAATGTGGTCACCAGGATGAGCTGGGCATGGTGGATTTGCAGGGTTTTAACCCAAAAAAAGGCCATCTTGAGCCTAGGACCTGCTCCTTGAGTGGCGTCTTACAAAGGAGCTTTGATCCATGTGATCCTGCTTTGCAGCCCTTGAAGGAAGGTGACCTCTCCATTCCCCTGGGCCAAGCATTTAATTAGCCTCAGCACTAATTGCATCTCTTTGCCAAGCTCATTTTGTCCACTTCCAACATCAGGATGTTTTTCCATGCCTTTGCCAAGAAACGCCACAATTCCCTGATCTTATCCTTGGGAAAAACCACCTGTGGTGATGAAGCATCCTTCAAATTATTCCTCATCTGATGCCAGGGGAGGCTGAGATAAAGAAGAGAGTGTTTAGGATGGTGTGTTTGGTTGCAGATGGGTTGAAGAAATTTCTCAGGAAGCTCATGCTTGGAAATACCACACCAATGAGGTTGGTTTTCCTGGCTACCATCTCCCAATTCCTTAGCTGTGGATTTACGGCTTGAGCTCGGAAAAACCCATGGCCCTACTGCAATACCATATGTGCCATATAAATAAATATAATAAGGATATGTTGGGCTGCTAGGAATCATTTCAACTCCAAATCTTAATGCTTGAATTACCATCAGCCCAACTGTGCTGGATACAACCGATGGGATTAAAACCAACAAGCAACATGGCTCAAACCTGATCACTGGGTGTGATTGCTGGGGCATAGATTAGATTTATTCCTTGACTTCTGGTCAACTATCTGGGATGTGGTGTGATTCAGCAGTAGGTTCAATAGCTGGATGATTCCAACTCTGTGCTATAACCACTTGAACTCGCTTGACATTGTCATTGTGGCATCAAGAAACTACCAGGTAACACCAAGAGGAGATGAAGGAGATAATAAAAAGTGAAAAGAGCCAACTGGTATGGGAACAGGTTAAAGATGCCATTGTAAATTCTGTGCATAAAAGGGAAAAGGGAAAATTCAGTAAAGGAAAAGCCTCGTTGGCTGATGCACAAAGATTATCGCTTTTAGATGGAAAGCCAAAGGATGGAGGAATGGCAGAAGGGTCCTTTTGAAAACAGGGCTATGTAGAAGAAATCTGGGGGTTTACAAACTACTGGGGTTCAAAAATGCAAAAGAAAGGGGAAAACAGGGAAAAGCAAAGGGAGACTCTCAAACAACAGGAGAAAATCTGATGAGGGCCTTAGTGATGTGGGTTAGTGGTGGCCTTGGAAGTGCTGAGGTAAAAGTTGGACTTGATGATCTTAAAGTTCTTTTCCAACCTGGTTGATTTTAGGATTCATTTATAATTTCTGATTGCCAGCAGGAGCAGGGAGCACGGGAATAACAGAGAAGGGTTAAGAAGGTGAAGATGGACATTGCCAACATGGGGCTTGCAGAGAAAAAGACCCCTCTACGATGGGATTAATGGCACAAAACAGTGCAGGAGAGTTTGCTATCAAACATACACTTTTAATGTGTTGGCAGCAGGTTCCTAGTCGATGCCAAGTGAAGGCAGGTGTTGGACACAGTCTGTGCTCTGCTTGCTCAACTGGTGGATGTCACGCTGGTGACTTTGATTTCATCGCAGGAAAAGGCAGGTCGATGCCACGCAGCATAATTAACCACCAGTTTATTCCTCCCATTCAAAGGAATGACAGAAAGAAAACAGCAGGTTTTTACCTCATTTTATGCAGTCAAGGTGTCATCGGGCTTCAAGGAGTTGAGAGGAAAAATTGAATATATCATTTTATGCTTTTTTTTCCAGGTTAACAGGTAGATGAGTCCTGAGAATCAGCATAAAGTCACCATCAAACCACACCAGCCAAAGAGTGATGGTCAAGATGTGATGGGGAAGAAAGACAGTTTAAAAAGAGGCAGAAAAATGGGTTTTAAATGGAAATCCCTCATGTCTGGGTGTTAAAGGGTACTCAGTGCATTGACAAACCTTCTTTCCTTGGCTTGGTGGCCCTCGATCCTCCGCATGGCTGTACCACAGGCACACAAACCCTGCTGTCATCAGTCTGTACTAACCAAACTTGCCTGATTTTAGCCCTAAATAACCTGAGGGTGCAGGCAGCTAAATTTGCAGGATTTGGGGAATTGAAACCTTGTTCAGACAGTGGTGATCCCTGCAGTAGGGTGGGCAGGAGCCTGTGCAATGAGCAACGCTTGGTTAATTAAGCACTGATTCATATACAATGGGATAAGGGGTGGGGGAATCATAGAATCAACCAGGTTGGAAAAGACCTTTAAGATCACCAAGTCCATACCTTTACCTACCAAGGCCACCGGTAACCCATGGCACTGAGGGCCTCGTCTACATGGTGTGTGAACATTTCCATGGATGGTGACTCCTGGACACCCTGTCCCAAAGCCTGAGCATCCTTTCAGTGAAGGGTCTTGTGAACATCCTGTAGCCAGGACAGAGGGAATGGGAATGGGAATGGGAACGGGAACGGGAACGGCAACAGCAATCACGGCCCCCAGTGGCGCGCCCCCGCGTGTGGCAGCGTGGGAAAAATCACGTCCCCTCGTTCCCCAGCCAATAGGAAGCGGCGGGCGGGCGGCGGGCGGCGCTGAATGGCTGTCCCTGCGCTGAGCGCCGCGGTTGCTAGGGGGAAGCGGCGGGGCAGCATGGCCGGCGCGGCGCTGGTGCTGGGCGCAGCGGCGCTGGTGGTGCTGGGCATGGGCAGAGTCCTCTGAGGTAAGGTGGTTGCGGCGGGGGCCGGCGGGGGCAGCCCCAGGGGCTTGGCGCCGGGCTCCAGCGTGAGGTGCCGAGCGGGAGCGGGGTACGCCCGCGCCAGCCCGCGGATGGAGGCTTCCCGCGGCGGCACCACCGGGCACGGCTCGCTGCCCGGCTTGCGGAAGAAGGCCTCCGACTTGGCGTAGAGAGGGAGGTTGCAGTAGTCACCTGCGGGGGGAAGAGGAGGGCGGTGAGGCGCTGCCGGACCCATCGCACCCCGTCCCGCTCGGAGACAGGGATGACGTCCGCTGTGCAGGTGATGCTGGAGGACCCTATGGTCCCCATAAAGTGTTATAATCTCTATAAAGTGTTATAATCTCTATTATAATCTAAATCGATTATTTATCCCGTAATGAACGACATCCTACTGCATTAAAAACCTGTTCTTTTATATACAACATGTTATTTGTTACCCTGTCGGGAACTACAGCTGAAACCACGCCTATTGCCTTCTGTCACATACATGTTAGAAGCCAGTGGAGTTGATGGTGGTATATGACATTGTGCTCTATAACACAGCTAAAATAAGAGACGTTTGTAATGTATTTGGTGTAAGTATTTGTACTACGTGCTAACATGTGTTAGGGTGCACAGTGCTCATCACTGTCATGGGGCATGTCGTGTCCAGCACTACCTTGTGCTTCTGTGAGTTATATTTACGCTGTATCAAAACATACATTGTGCAGTGTTGTGTTATATAGCACTAGATACAGCACAGACCTGTCATTGGTGTTGTCATTAATCCCTAAATGTAAAGGTGGATGGGGATGTGTACCTATGTAAAATCCTACAGGATTAGCTTGTCTTAACTGTCCTATAGCACAGATCGAAGAGCAGGGCTGTTGTGGTGCTGAGGGCCATGGTTTACCAGTGAGCTTGGCAGTGGTGAGTTTATCTCAGGGGTGTTCTGCAACCTAAATAGGTCTATGATTCTATGTGCTCTAACTAACCTGTTTGTAATGCTATACCAACACATAACAGTCTGCCTCATGCTCTTCTGGTGTTTGCTGTAGGCTAGTGTGTAGTATATTGTCTAGTGGGTACTGTGTTGTCTAAGTTGAGGTAAGGATCACATTGTATTCTACATTACAGATTGTACTTGCTGTATAAATTATCATCACAAATAGGAACCATTTGTATTCCATCTCCAGTGTGATGGGTGAAAAAAAGAGGAGGGAAAAGAACTATAGGGGGGTTAAAGGAAGTAAGTTCCAGCAAGGAGGAGAGGATGTGTCTTCTAGGCAATACCAAGCAATAAGAGGGGAAATGGGAAATAAGGGGGAGGAATACAAGGGAAAACCAAACATGAAAAACCATGGAGGGATACGAGGGAACTGGGATGGAGCATTTACTAAAGAATAAAAACTAAAATGGGAGTGAATGCACAACGAGTTACTAAGTGTCAGGAGGGAATATTAGGTAATACTGGACACTGGGGAACAGCACTAATGTGGGGGTGACGTATTGAGGGCTGTGAATGAGCACCAAGACATTGGGTGGAATACTTGTCAGAGTGAGGAATGGGAATAAATACTGAGAAAATGGAAGGAGAAAAAGGAATGAGAGGAGAGGAGCAATTGGAGAAAAGCAAAGAAATGGGAGGAGAAGTGAAGGAAAACAAAGAATTGAATGGAGGGGAACTGAGGAGAAAGAAGTGAATTGAGGAGATTTTAAAGGAAAAGAGGAGGTTGAAGAGAATTGAAGAGAAGAGAAAAGAGAAGAGAAGAGAAGAGAAGAGAAGAGAAGAGAAGAGAAGAGAAAAGAGAAGAGAAGAGAAGGAGGAAAACTGAAGAGAGGTGAATTGAGAACAATTGAGGATAACTGAAGAGAATTTAAAAGAAGACATTGAGGAGAATTGAGGAAACCAGATTCTCTTCAGTTTTCCTCAATTCTCTTCAGTTTTCCTCAATTCTCTTAGATTCTCCTCTCCTCTCTTAGATTTGCTTCAGTTTTCCTCAATGTCTTAGGAGAATTGAGGAAAACTGAAGAAAACCTAAAAGAGAGGAGAATCTAAGAGAATTGAGGAAAACTGAAGAGATTCTAAGAGAAAACTGAAGAAAACCTAAAAGAATTGAGGAAAACTGAAAAGAACTGAGCAGATTCTGAGAGAAGAGAGGAAAATTGAAGAGAATCTAAGAAAAGAGGAGAATTGAGGAAAATTGAAGAAAACCGAAGAGATTCTAAGACAAAATTCAAGAGAACTGAAGAGCATTGAGGAGAATTGAACTGAAGAGAATTTAACAGGAGAATTGTAGAGAATTTAAGAGAATTTAAGAGCATTGTAGAAAATGGTAGAGAAGAGAGCAGAACCGAGGAGAATTTAAGAGGAGAATCAAAGAAAAGAGAATTTAAGAGCAGAATTGTAGAGAATTTAAGAGGCAAATTGAAGAGAACTGCAGAGAATTTAAGGAAAGAATTGTAGAGAAGAGAGGAGAATTGAAGAGGAAGAGAATTCAAGAGGAAGACAAGGAACGAAGGGAAGAGGAGCAAAGAGTGAAGAAATGTGAGGTGGAGAAGAATGCAAAAAGTAGAAGTTGAGGAGAGGAGAAGGAATTGGATCAATTCATTAGATTTTGAGTGGGTTCTATGGGGATCTTTTCTATGGTGTGTTGGGATCTGGAAAAGATTCCTGTAGAACTTACAGCAATTCCATCAGAAAACTTTACAAAACCTATATATAGAATCATAGGATAGTTAGGGTTGGAAAGGACCTTAAGGTCACCCAGTTGCAAGCCCTTGCCATGGGTTGGGACACCTCACACTAAACCATGTCACCCAGGGCTCTGTCCAACCTGGCCTTGAACACCGCCAGGGATGGAGCATCCACAACTTCTTTGGACAACCCATTCCAGTGCCTCACCACCCTCACAGTAAAGAACTTCCTCCTTATACCTAACCCAAACTTCCTCTGTCCTGCTCTCCCCAGGAGCTGTCTCTTTCAGCGTGTTTAATCGGTGTGTCTGCACCACGCAGCACGTAACCGGGATGCGCTCGCATCCGCACTACTCACTCTTGCTGGCGCGGTGCGGGATGGGGACGGCCACGCTCTTGCCCCGCTCGCTGTCCTGGGGCTTGGGTGGGGATGCGGTGAAGCGGCAGATGCCGGGCTCGGAGGGGGTGCTCATGGAGGTCATGCTGTCGGCGTTGTCGGTGGTGCCCGTGGTCATCTGGTCCGAGGAGCTGTCCGAGATGAAGCACTCGGTGATCTCGAACTTGGCGTGCTGCAGCTGCTCCTCCAGCTTCGCGTGCTCGTAGGCGCGAGCCAGCTCCTCGTAGGTGGAGGAGGCGCTCTCCGTCGACACCATGCTGTTCCGGCCCTTGTCTGTGGACGACGGGATGCGTCACATACCTGGGAAGCTCGCCCTGGCCTGGGAATGCTGCTTTCCACCTTGCTGTGGTGGTAACAATGGCCGGACCGTGCTGCTCGGGAGCCACCATAGAAGGGACAGGAGCCCTGCACGTACATGTGCTCTCCTCCCATCAGATCACTTGGAGCTCAAAGGCTCCGAGCAGAGCCAGGAGGGCAGGGGACACCCCTGCCAGCTGCTCACAGGGGGCACAAGACCCAAGGGCCCATTACCTGCATGTGTACAATTTATCACAGTGCTCAGTCTTCACTAGAAACACCAGTACACGTGTCAGTGCTGCTGCTTTCGGCCAGCAACACGCAGCTTTTGCACTGGAAGCCATGGTTCCATGACCCCGCTGACTAACAGCAAGCTCTGCTCCTGCTGTCACCCCAAACTCGTGGGTTGGGCACCACCAATGAGCCCACGTACCCCAATGATGCTGCCAGGGATCACGGAGGGAGCCCCTGGCGCTGCCGTACCTGTGTCCTGAGAGAGGCTGGCGCTGTAGCTGTCGCTCTCGGTGACGGTGATGCCGTGCTGGGAGCCCACTGTCCTCCAGTCCGAGGTGAGGGTCCGTGCCGGCGTGGACGCCTGGCACTTGGTGAGGGTCCACTGGCTGGAGTACCGGTTGCGGGTGCTGTGCGCAGACTTGACGCTCTTCCTTGACACAGGGTCTAAGGCACAGGGGTCCCAGTGTCACAGGGAGCTGCCGGAGGGCACTCGGGGGGCTGTGGCTCACCCACAGCTGCCTCGTGCCCATGTCCATGCTGGACCCAGCAACCCAACCCCAGCCCCTTACTGGTGCCGGGGCGGATGTCGGACATGTCGATGAGGGGCCCCGTGTTCTGGATCAGAGCAGGATGATGCAGCGAGACGCCCGTGCAAAAGCTCTGGGGATTCACCGCCTGGCTGAACTCCGTGTCCGTCACTGGGATCGTGGCTTTGTCGTCCCCTGCGGGAAGAACTGGAGCTCGGATCCCTTGGATTCCCCAGGACACACAGGGATGGGGGATCTGCCTCCAGCCACAAGATGGAGCCAAGGAGATGGCAGCAGCCCAAGGGGAGCAGGACCCACAGGCTGCATCCTGCCCGCCCCAGGGGGAGGAAGGGGACAGCCTGGGGACTCCACAGGGTTCTCAAGGCCGTGGGATGGCAGCGTGCACCCCTCTGCAGGCAGGGCTCCATGGCACAGGGGACACAGGGGACTCACCGAGCTGTTTGATGCCCTCCTTGTCCTCGATGAGGAGCTGCACCCGCGGGATGTCGATGTGCAGGCGGGGGCCCTGCGGGGGCCCCTTCACCGGCGTGTCGAAGCTGCGGTTGTTCTTGCTGTGAGGTAAGAGGGGACGCACACCCGGCCGTTACTGGGGAGAGCAGGGCTGGGGCTGGCACCAGCAGCCCAGGGAGGGCTCAGCTCTGGGCAGCCGGGAGCTGCTGTGCTATGGAGACACCAGCACAACCTTCCCGCTCTGAGCCCAGGGAGGGCTGGAAGTGAGGCAGGGCTGAACCTGGGCTTGAAAGCATTAAGGACGGCCCCCACCACCCAGCATTCGCCCCCCACCTGCAGGTCAGACCTACCTGATCAGCATCTCAGCCAGACTCTTGGCATCTGTGCAGGAGACACAAACAAGAGGAAAGGGTTTGGGGTTGGTTGGGTTTTAAGGTGTTTTAAGCTGTTTAGGGATTTTTTTAAAGGTTTTTTTTAGGCTGTTTTAGGGGGGAATAAGGATGCTTTTAGGGGCCTACAAGGATGCTGGGGAGGAACTCTTCATTAGGGAATTAGTGATAGGACAAGGAGGAATGGCTTCAAACTTAAACAAACAGGGAAAGTTTAGATTGGATATAAGGAAGAAGTTCTTTACTGTGAGGGTGGTGAGGCACTGGAATGGGTTGCCCAGGGAAGT
>JANHGB010005652.1:0-13174 GCA_026283785.1 Coracopsis vasa
CAAGGTTTTCCGTGTTTGTTTAGGGGTTTGAGGTTGTTGGGTTTTTGGTGGGGTTTTTGGTGGTTTTTTTTTTCTTTTTTTTTTTTTTTTTTTAACAACATTTCCTTGCTATTGCAAGACGTGGTGTTTCATGATAGCTTCTGATCAGCTGCTGTGCAGGCAGTGTAAGCTTCCCCCTCACTGGCTTGTCAGTCATAACTGAAACTGAGAGGATAATTCAGGCTATCTATTAAATTTTTAGTCTCTGTTTGAAAGCTACCACCACCAAATGTGTCAGTTTGACAGCAGTGGCGCTTGCCTTTTGTTTTGTGGCTGTGTTTTAACTACAAATGATATTTCAACCACATGTTGCTTTTATACAAACTCACAAAGAAACTGATGAATTACAATGAGTCGTTATCATTTTGGATGAGGATCAGTCACACAGGAGGCTGTTGGCTATGATTCTTACTGACCAAGGCAAAGACCTGTGGAAGTGGCAATAATGAAGGAAGATGTGAAAGCACCAAATTTAGCAATGTCATTTTCTTGCATGTTCTAGGTTAAGGGTGGTAAAAAGTCATGAAGGAAAGGTGAGATTAAACTGGTAAATCTGAGGATAGAGATTTTAAGGTGTATCTGATACATAGAAGGGGAAACAGTAAATAAGCAAGGAATTTGTGAAAAAGAAAAGATTAGTTTGTTCATGTTGCTAGCATTCAGTATCAATCACATCTGACCAGTACTCCTAATTTAACTATAGTGTGCTGCATTCCTTGACAGATTTAAAAAAAATGTAAACCCTAAGAAAAATGTAAACCCTAATGTAAACCCTGTAAACCCTAAGAAATGTTATCTCCTGCAAGTAATAAGAAATAATAGCTCTTGTAATCATCACTCTAGCTGGCATATCTGCAGATCATTCCTTTGTGAAGGGTACATAATCAGTTATGTATCTGATAGATATCTGCTCAAACACAATAGTGCCTTGTGGCAATGAGTTATACAGGTCCACTTTCAGTTGGTAAAGACAGAAAAAAGTATTATTTTTATCTGTTTAAAATGTGTACATATATTTTTCAAATTCCATTTGCTCAGTTGACACTATGTATGTTAAAAAAAAATTATTATTATTGGAATTACCTAAAGTGCCCAGCTTGCGAGAACCATTTCCCACTTTCTGCATTTTATCTCATTAGCATCTTCTGTTTTATTTCTTATTTTCTCTATTTTCCTCTTCTCTTTCATATTACTTTTTTGTTTGTTTGTTTTGGTTTTTGGTTTGAGCTTTTGGTTTGTTTTATTTTCGTGTTAGGCAAGTCTCATTTGGTGGCTGTTTTTCTAAAATCTAACTTTGAGGCATTTTCTGTACCCCACAATAGGAGTTTTATATGCTGATTTCAGTTATTGTTTTAAAAATGAAAAGAGATGCTGCTGTTTGTTATCAGTAATGGCAAACAGTTCAGAAATTTCCATGACTTCTTGGTGCTTAGAGCATGACTGAGATTCATAATTCAGTGATGTTAATTAATCACTGATAGTGTCCATTGCTCTGTTATGAGCCATATTCCTTTATTGATTCCAAGAAGGTAGATTTATTTTTGTGATAGTCAATCTTTAAGTTTCACAGTGTGGTTTTACTCCAAGGGATGGGAGGCAACTCTTCCAGGTCTGTCCTCTCTCTTTGTTTCTGTCCAGCACAATAGACTTCCTCAAATAAGATGGCTCTAAGAAACCATAGTTCTGATCTGCCTTTGGTAACACCGTTCCTTTTAATACTCTACTGACCCCTTGGAGCTGTAGAAACATGTCACTGTTACTTCTTCTCATATTGAGGAAATGAAAGTAGAAGCATGGAACATTTTTATTAAATTTTGTTTGGGGTAAATAGGTTTTCACATCATGTCACTCCTTTAGTCATTTTATGTCTGGTGTTACTCTCATTTGTGTTGGCTAGGACAACGTATTCAAGCCAGCATTAGGAGAGTGAGGTAATGTTGGGCATAATGTGGATTATTTTTTTTTTTATTAATAATCTTTCCGATGCTACTATGTGTTGACATCTTCATGAAGCTGTTGGTCTTGATTTTAAATACTAAATTCCTTCAAGGCTACAGCTAGTTGAGGAAGCCAGCAGTGTAATACTGAGTTTAAAATCCTCCTTGTAGTGTCTGGTATTTTGTACATATCTAGACTGAATCTTTCTGCTATTGCATTCCTGATGGTATCTTCCATCTGAAATTATTCACAGTCCTGCCTGGGTTAGACTATTCCAAATATTTTCCATCTTGCTCTTCACACCCTAATGCTCAGGGTTGAATGTTATTTACATTGACTATGTTATACGTTTTTAACCTCAGTTTTGTTTCGTTCAAGACGTTTCTGTAATTTTCCATCCCTGCCATGTTTCCTAAATAGATCCTTACATAGGGACTTGTGGATAGTCAATAAAGCAATGTTTCTATTTCTAGTTTTCATATCTGTCTTTTAATTACTTCTAACAAAAAGTTGTCAAATGTATAAAGAAATGTAGAATGATATTTATGTGTGAAAGCAGAAATCTTTAGCACCAATTTCCAAAACAGGGCTTCATTTCTGTTTCTGATGGAAACACACTTTGGTACTTGTATAGATGTATTAGATGTGTATTTATTCTTTACAGATGGTTTCTCCTTCCAGATCTATACTTGTTTGGGTACTGTCTGATTATGGAGGGGCAAGATTTAGCTAGTCACAAATATTAAAGGTTGTTGAACATACAGCTCGATGTCCAAATGGAGACCACTGATGAGTGGCATCCCTCGGGGTCAGTATTAGAACCAATTCTGTTTAACACCTTTGTTGACAATATTGATTGTGAGATTGAGTGCACCCTCAGCAGGTTTGCCAACAACATCAAGCTGTGTGGTGCAGTTGACACACTGGAGGAAGGAGATGCCATCCAGAGGGACCTTGATGTGCTTGACAGGTGGCCCAGTGGCAACCTCATGAAGTTCAATAAGGCCAACTACAAGGTCCTGCACCTGGGTCAGGGCAATCCCAAGTACAGATACAGGTTGGGCAAACTCGACTGAGAGCAGCCCTGAAGGGAAGGACTTGGGAGTGCTGCTTGATAAAAAGCTCAACATGATCTGGAAGTGTGTGCTTGCAGCCCAGAAAGTCAACCATGTGCTGGGCTGCATCAAAAGAAGTGTGACCAGCAGTCAAGGGAGGTGATTCTCCCCCTCTACTCTGCTCTTGTGAGACCCCACTTGGAGTGTTGCGCTCACCTCTGGGGCCCCCAGCACAAGAAGGATGTGGACCTGTTAGAGTGAGTTCAGAGGAGGGCCATGAAGATGACCAGAGAGCTGGAGCACCTCTCCTATGGAGACAGGCAGAGAGAGTTAGGCTTGTTCAGCCTGGAGAAGAGAAGGCTCCAAGGAGAAGAGTAGTCTTTCAGTGCTTAAAGGGGCCCACAAGAAATCTGGAGAGGGACTTTTTGCAAGGGGAGGTAGGGACAGGACAAGCTTTAGAATAGGTCAGCTTTAAACTGACAGAGGGGAGGTTTGTATTAGATATAAGGAAGTTCTGTGAGAGTGGTGAGGCTGTGGAACAGGTTCCCTGGGAATGTTGTGGATGCCCTATCCCTGGCAGATTGCAAGGCTGGGTTGGACAGAGCCTTGGGCGATATGGTCTAGTGTGAAGTGTCCTTGCCCATGGCAGGTTGGGTTGGAACTAGATGACCTTTAAGGTCCCTTCCAACCCAGAACATTCTATGATTCTATGATAATTATGTTCGTGTGGTATCATCAGAAGTTTTTTACATGTATAATGTGCTTAGCTCAGACTTAGTGAAATGAGCAAGTCATATTAAAATTATTAGAATAATACCATTACTTGATATTTGGGACTAATAAAATTATTAATATAAGCCATTCTTGTTCAGATTGTCATTTTGAATAAGCTTCAGCATATTAAACAATTATACAGAGCAAATTTGTATGCATGGTTTTCATTAAAATCTTTTAAGAATTTACTTAGACAATATATTGCAGGTACTGCACAGAAAATGATGGGTTCTTTTAGATCAGAAGTATGGATACACATAAAAGAATTACAGAAGTTAAGATATCAAAATAGAACATAAATATCTTAAAGACCTAGAAGAACAATATGTCATGATAATTCCATGTGGATTTAAAGATATTTATTTATTTCCTTTATTTCCTTGCTCAGAATTTTATCCTTTAGATAGAGATTGTACAGTAATATAAATCACTTAGTAAAGTATGAAAATTTAGACATCTGTAGCTACTGCAAAGCATGGAATTTGTGAGAAATTAGTCTAAAACTATATTTCTCCATGACATTGTTAAGATTATTTTATACATGGTCATGTGTATGTACCTCACACTTCATGAGCAGAATGGAATGCAGATCAGGTAATGCTACAGGGTTTTTTTACCAATGCACTTATTTACTTGTTTGCATTCTTAATAGGAAGGTTAACAGTTTATCTTTAGTCCACCCATGCATACATAATAGATATGTTACTATCAGTTGAACTTAATTGTTGTTAATTGCAACACAAGGCTGCCATCTCCAGTGTTTATTTAAGGTTAAGAAAGTTAAAAGATTTATTATTTTATTTCTTTTTTATGGTTCTTCTGAGAGAACCCATCTGGGTTTTAGTGTTTACATTATTTTTCCTCCTGTGAATTCTTGACATAATTATTCTAATCTAATTTCTAGGAATCCTTTGTAGTACTGGAATAGAGCTTGAAAAATTAAGATGACTACCATTTGAAAAAAAGTAATATCCAGGCTAAATAATGGGGCATTGCCTTCATGAGCTATATCAATACCACCCCTTGCTACTCAGTTATTTTCTTGTGATGTCTGTTGTAGATATAGATTATGATTCATTTCTGTAGTTAACTTTATACGTACAGGTCTCTGATAAAACAAAACCTTTTTCCTCTCGAGCTTTGTGCATTGTCTATACCTTGTTAGAAAACCTGAACCATGACTTCTCTGAATAAAGATCAAAGCATAAAATAGGGAGTAATTTAGTGATTCAGATATTCTGGTAGAAAATCATAATACAATGCTATAATGACAGTGTAACAATGCTCAATACCAGATCTTATGGAATGGGAAGGTGACTTTTATTTTAAACAGTTTCGTATACCAATGTGCTATTGGATGTGTTTGTCCCACCTGTCTGTCCGGCATTTAGACACCAAGATGTTTGTATCTGAATGTTTAATCCATAGGAATTCCTTGGGATAACACAGAGAACAAGGAACATCACCCAGTGATTTCTTGTCACATCTCCTGTGGTATTCTTAAGTGGTCAACGCTGTGCTGTTTTTGTGATGTGCTTTCTGTGAATCTGGATAAAAAACATATAACTCTGTGAAATATGACCCATTTTATTTGCTGGCTTTTGCCTTCTTGAACTGAAGGGAGTGAGCAAACTTGGGTTGCGTAAGTCCATGGGCATTGATGGGATGCCCTCATGATTCTGGAGGGTGCAAAAAGGACAAAGCCAGGCTCTTGTGTGGTGCTCAGTGACAGGACAAGAGCAATGGGCACAAACTGGGATATAGGAGTATGGAGTATCAGTAAATGCTCTTTCACCGTGAAGTTGACTTTGTGCTGGAACAGGCTGCCAAGGGAGGCTGTGGAATCTCCATGCTTAGAGGCACTCAAAAGCTGTCTGCACATGGTACTGGTAACTTGGTCTAGGGACTCTGCTTGAGCAGAGGGTTTTGGATAACATGACCTCCAAAGGTCCACTCCAAGCCCAACTGTTCTGTGACCAAATTTATGGAAATGAGCGACTGTCAATGAGGTTTTTTTCATGCTTTCTACTGATTTCTCTCAGGATCGGAAGTTAATATTGTTTCTTTGACCGTACCAAAATAAAAAATTGCATTCTTTTTTTGCTGATAAATTGATAATAAACTTAGAGGCTACAATTTTTAAAAAATTTTCTTTTCAAAAGTATTCATTGGGAAAAATGTAGTTATGTCTTCACATTTTTGGAGTCCTTCCAAAGGATCCATGTGATATATAAAAGTTATTTGTTGCAAAATTAATTGAGTATATGTGCTGCTACTTTTTTTTCTTTCCTTTTTTTTTGTCTCTCTTATTAACCAGAGATGGAAACATGAAGAAGAAAATGGCTATCAAGTTAGTATTTTAGAATGTATTGCTATGCTCTTTCACCTGAAAAACTATAAATATAAACATGCTTCCTGGGAGGTCTGCTGGGATGCAATTTTTCATCTAATTGGAAAAAGCAGAACTAAGTCAAGAACAGGCAACCAGGTTTCAGCCTGAAGATATGATGATTATTGTGTCAAATACAATCATGAATGTAAGCCTTGAACTGATGAGTTCAAGCTGATTTTAGTAAGACTTTTATTTAGATTTAGGCTTCCTATTCAGAAATAACAGCAGCTACATGGAAATGATTGATTGGTTTTAAAAAGCAAGTTTGTTCCTTCTCCAAAAAGAACAGGATTGAAGAACCTTGAAGTTTCTTTATGACTAATATTACTAAATTAAGTTATATAGACATAAGAAACACTAGGCAGTCTGCCATTTCTCTTTCGTACGCAGGTGCTAACCAGTTTTGATTACCAGATGCTTCTGAGGTGAAGATTACAGAGCTTGACCTTGTCTGTCATTTTTATTTCTTTTTAGCATTTTTATGCTTATTAAAATACATTGGCATATCGGAATAATTTTTTTTAAATAATTTCAGTCCCTCTGATCTGTCAGCATCTTTATGTAGTGTGAGTACTACTTAAGGTCAATGTTTTAGAGGAGGGAAACAAAATATATATTTGTTTATTTAGTGTTATTCTCACTTAAGGTGATGCATGGTTCAATAAGAACTCTAAGTGCTGCCTGAGAAGTTTTCCATTATGGAAACTGAGACTTCTTTCTCTTGCATGGTAGCAAATCATTGTTCTGCTAGGCCACTGAGCTCAGCCCTCAGAGGTTGCAGCTTTAAATCAAAAGTACACTAACAGTTTAGTAGTATCCTTTGTGAGGCCTAATTGATTTTACGTAATACCATCAGTGCATTTGACAGTCTTATTAAATTTAGTTGTTTCTACAGTAATTAAGGGTAAGAAAACAAGTGCCTTCAGACTATAATTATTTTCATAATCAGTTTTAATTACACTTCACTGTCTTAGAAAGCAAAGATTTTATCTTAATAAATTGTATCTTAGTAATTAATATGTCCTTTATTAAATAGTACTGTTGACTGCCTTGGAATCTCAAAAGAATGATATGTTTTGGAATGCAAGGAAAAACTTAATTCTACATATTATATAGACCATGGAGTGTGAAGAAGACTTAAACAGAACAATAATATTTTTGCTTCTTCTGGTGGAATAAGAGAACAGTTTGGGCTGTTTGGTTTTAGTTTTGATTTTAGGATTTCTTGTGTTTTCTGATTCTCCCTTTAATGGAGAATCTGTTACGATTCTCTTTAATGAATGATACAAGGGTTAGACTGCATTCTGTTAATCAGTTCCATAAATTCCGAAAACAGTGGAGTGGGGGGAACAGGACACAGACAAAGCAAGGTGGCGGCAAGAAAAGCCTGCTAGAAAGAATTCTCTCTATATATATGCTTTCTATTCCATTAAGAGTCATCTGGGGAGTGTGTGAACCCATACATGAACAGAGTATAAAAGACAAATTATTTTCTTAAAGATTGATGAGGAAGTTTCCTCTGTGATAACACAGATCCTCTGTGCTGATGTTGGCAGGTGCTTATTTAAAAAGAGGTTATTTAAAGGTCCTATACAGAAATCTGTTTGTGATTTTGTGCCCCAGGGTGTGATATTTCCTTTGCTTTTAGCAACCCTTCTAAGTCTTAACAAATAATGGTGTAGAAGAGAGGGAGGATTAATATCCAAGGTTGATCTGACAATTTATAGATAAACACAATTTTTTCCTTTTTTCTTTTATAAAAGATCAATGAAGCTTTAATAAAGAAAAGTAAGGAACAAGCAGGCTAAATTTAAAAACTGTTACTAAATGCACAAAAGCAATTAAAAAAGACATCAGTTCAAAGGAAAATGCTTGGGGGGGGCTCATGTGTTTTGTTGTTTTCAAGAGTCTGGCTGTTTTGAGAAGGCCTATGACAAGTATAAGACTAGAAACAAACCAGTCAATGAACAATACTAAAAGAAATAGTTTCTCCTGCTGCATCCATTTTACTAAGTACATAAACTTAGTAAAGGTTATGTAAACCTAAAAAAACAGAAATATTTTTTAATACAACATATTTTCTGGTTTTTAATAGTTTTACAGTAGAAAAACTCATCAGGAAAAAAACAATTGTGTTTTGTTTAGCAGAGTGAATAACTACTCTTTGAAACAGTTCCCCACCTTTGTGTCAGTAGCTTTTTAAGACAGGACAAATTATATAGGCTAATTACTGTGATCAGGAGATGATTTAGGATGTTCTAATTTTAGTATCTGAAAAGACTGTCATCATTTAGGAAACTGTGTGTGCTTGTCAGGGAAAGAATACTGTATCCGTATCAAAACAGATGATAGTCTGAGTTCCAGTTGCAGGATGGGGATGTTGATGGGTTTTGTCATTCTTTCCTGCAGAAGAGAATCAGCAGAGAATTGCCTTTGTATGTTTATTTTGCAGCAGCTGTTGCACTTTGTCTCTCTGTCTACACAATTATACCTGGAATTTAGAATAAGTTTGCTGGTTATTCATACCTAATCAGTATGGATAGTGCAGCCAAGGCAGAGATGCCCTTCAACTTGCCCTGAAGGCACTGAGAGTCGGTGTTCAGCCAATAGCTCAAATTGTTGAGAAAGAAACATAAGGCAGAGAGAAGTACTACACCTAGAAATACAGAAATATGTCACCTGTAGGAATCCTGTTCATATACCTGAATCAGCAAGGCAGTGTTTATATCTTCACATTGGGCTCCAAAAGAGGCATTTTTTATTGTTTATTCAAAGACCTTTCCACCACTGAAATGCAATCTTTCTTTCTTTCAGTTCTCCACATCAGCTGTCTTCAGGGAGATATCAGCAGTGATAAAGATCAGGCAAAGCATTCTAGGAAGTTATTGTTATCTTTTTAAGAGGTAGCTTTTTCATCAGGTTAGTCTCTTAGTCCTTGCAGGAAGGGACTAAAGCACAAAATAAATGAAAAAAAATCTGAAAGCCTGTCTTTCAAGTAAAAAAATTCTGTACCAGCACACTAAAGCTTTCCTGATTCCTCAGTCACAATAATGGGAGGATAAGTGCCTGTGGATGAATGTCAGCTACATCTGAACACTGATTTCTGGAGTGGTTCAGATGCTGATATTGTAGCTCTGCATTTAATTGCACTTTGAGGTTTTCTCATCATTTGCAACATAGAAGTCATTTCAGAGGCAGAAATGCACATAGGGGAGCAATCTCCATTATTCAAGGATCAACTTTGTGAAGAACACTTTGTAACAAGCAAGACAAAATAGTAGGATGTAAGGATGCATACATAAAGATCACGCAAAAAATTTAAATCCATATACACATGCCAATGTTCTACAGGAGAGAAAAGCTAGTAACCTCTGTCAGGATGGTTGAACTAAAAGGAACATTTATGCAAAAGTGTTACTGAAAAAATACTGTGTTCTCCTAAGTGAGGTGTCAAGCTGGCTGAGATTCACAAAACCACCTGGAAGCAGTACTTAAAATGCTGTCTCAACATAGTTTTCCATACCTAATGTGTGTCAGCCATTCCAGAGTTAATCTACAGATTAAAAACTTACTAGCATATATTAATAACTTTAAGTGACACTATGGAATATAGTACGTAGATACTGGAATAGTTTCTCTAAGCAGAATTCCCAAAATAAATTAGTATGATTTATTTTGAATTTGCATTTCACAATTCTGTCAATAATAGTTAAATTAAGAATTTAATTTTCACTTTAGGAATTTAAATTTCTTCCTATCTGTGATGACATCTCATGTTCCTACTTTGTGAGAGGTTAAATAATTCTATCTCTTTGATAGGTTCTTTATCAGTCAAAGTTAAAACAGCTGAAGAAGAGTTACCAGTAAGAGCTTAAATTTATTTAGTAGCAAAAAATAAATGTTCCAGTAACACTTTGCAATTGTTCCTTTGTCACACTGGGAGAAGGGATATAATCACAAAGATGTATGTAGTGCAAATTGTCTGTTATAGCTTCAAAAAAGGGAAATACAGGAACCCTTTTTTTATTATTTTTTTTTTATTTATTTAATTTATTTGTAAAGAATGTCAGGATAAAATACAGTTATATGAAGACAACCAATGAACTATAGAAGTAAAACCATTTAGTAATACTTTGGCAGGAAGTAGTCCAGGTTATTTTATTTTACATCTCCATATGATAACAATAGATCACACAATCTGCAGATGGAAGTGTGATTTAGTGATCTATTGAGCATTGAATGATGCAGAATTTCTCTACTTATATTACTTTTAAAGGAATTCCTGTGGAACAGAAGTTTGTTACTTCACCCATCATAAATATATTCTGTGCTCACTCTTCGGTATATTTCCTTACATGTTATGTATTCTGTATCAATATAGTGTAGTGTACATTGGCATAATGCCCTGCATTTACTATGTTTCCTGTTACCTGAACATCTCAAAGTATTATTTAAACACTGACCCTTGCAAGTATCATGTAATGTGAATAGGCTTACTATTTCAAATAAACAGACACTCAAAATATATGATTTATTTATATCTATATAGATTTAAATTTATTTATTTATATCTATATTTATTTATATCTATTTATATAAATCATATAGTATATGATTTATTACAAATTACATGACAAATACTACAGCTGAAGAAAAAACTGTTAGTCACACGCATGGACCCTCTCCAAACACTGTATTCTTTGTGTTGTATGGGATTGAGATTCTTAAATGTGTTGGAAGAGTTCTTCATTCAATGACACCATCATTCTCATACCTCAGCACTTTCTCCTCTTGTTAGATTCCGTAACAGCATACCCAGTTTTATAGATTTTGTATGTATATCACAGTACAGATGCTGACTTTTAGTTAATAATACAATACCTCGCTTATGAACTTAAAGATCACACACACAAGATTTCAGATAACTTAATTTCCCCAATTTTACTCAGTTTTATTCTTATTTTTTAGGCTTTCTTTTCCCTATTCTAACTTTATAATTTTCAAGTAATTGGAAAGCCAAGTAGAGTGAAACCTCTTGATACACTGGAGAGCTGTCAATGTAGTTGAAATTTTATTGCATATTAGATGTATCAAAATTTAAAATACAAAGTGCTGGATACTTTCTGGTGTGTGTATTAGTATGCTTATAGATAAGCAACATGTCCCTTTAGGCTGAAAGAATTATGTTCCAATAGATCTCTGTGCTTCATAGAAGTGCCAGAAGATTCTTCATAACTAAAACTTCATTCTTTACCCAGGTCAATAAAATACTATACTTTTTCATGTAGTCTGGATGTTTCTGTAAAACGTAAATTCTGATGTTGATTAATGCTTTCAATATCTCCTCCTTTGAATATACTTTTTAATATTTTCATTCTGTGGTTGCGTTCTTGCTTTTTATAGATTTAATGTACAGTAGGTATTTACACATGTGGATGAATGTATTTTTGGGTCCTACTTCTCAGGATATTATGAAAGAACTTAAATATACACAAATAGTCCCAAGACCTTTTAATTTCTTTAAATCTCACTATGTATTTGCAGAATGCCATTATTAGATCATTGCTATGTATTTACTGAAATTCAGGTGAATTGTAGTTTAAAATGTGCCTTTAATGTTTAGAAAAAACTGCATATGAAAAAACCTTTTATACCTGATTCTGCAACAGCACTGATATTGGCTATCATGTTACAAACTGAAAATTGAATTAGAATAATTCTATAAAGCATATCTTACAATAGAATTGTGCTCTGAAGAACTGGATAAAATATTTTTAGCTTGTATAAGTTCATTCCATTTCCAAGTTCTATAGAAGAAATGTGATGCTATTTTAGAGCTAAAAGTGACAAAGTCAATACAACATTTGTCCAGGTAAAAGATTTCCTGTTTCTTAGTCTTTTCTTTAAAACATTCTATTTTATGTATTTTTTTATATTTGGATATATCTATGCAATTATTTTTTAATTTAACAAAAGAACAAAAAATTCTTTCACTACAGTTGTTTAAAATTTGAAGTGGCCTAACAATAAGTCATGTTTATATTCATGTAGAATGAAGCTGGGAAAGAAATCATGTTCCCTGTTCTGAAGCTAAGTGTGTCTCCCTCTCCTCCTAAGAGTACCGTGGGGAAACATTCTAATGCAGGCTAAACAGTGCCATGATGTGGAAAATTCTTGTGGATGGCAACAGGTGTATCTATGATAAAAATCCTGTCTGTTCTTAAGCTTTAAAAAATTGGTGGACTATGTAGTGAAGCATGCAATAGCTTTCTCGGGTTTGGAATAAAAAAAAAAATCCAAGAACAAATTATTTATTTTTTTAATTGTTATTTTTGTTTCTACAAAATTATTAGGAAAAGCAAATTAGATTTTAAAGAATTAAAAATATGGTAGCTATTATGAGATTTGGCTCTTTTGGAGGATTTTGGATTTTTTCTTCAGAAATGTTTGTCCTCGCCTATACTCCAACTTACTGTCCTTTTCTGCATTTTACTTATATGCTTGTCAAAAAAACATTTTAGTACCACTTGGTAAGTTTTTTGTTTCATTTCTTACTTCAACTACTGTACTAGGTTTCATGTTAATATTATTACTTACTGAGGAGTACAACCTCTTTGTGACAGCAAACAGGATTTGAAATAGAGATTAGCACTTAGAAATTTCATGGCCACTTCTAGTAACTTCATGTTAAATTACAACTTGAGAAATTATAGCTGCTAAAATCTAGTATCTGTCTAAATAACTATAAAGCTAGACAGGAAATATATCTAGAAATATACAGAGCACCACAGATTCATAGACTATACATAGGTGTGCATCAAATTGCATTCATTCTACTTTAAGTACCGCAATTTGATTTTTTGATAATCAAATTACTTTATATTTTCTGAGCTAAAAAAATTACTCAGTTATCATGTTGAAGTTAAACAAATATAGCAGGTAATACAATAGTAGTAGCATTGTCGTGGTTTAAGCC
>JANHGB010005652.1:13274-71478 GCA_026283785.1 Coracopsis vasa
ATTGCTAAGCCACAACTGGAAACATCGGTGTTATCAGTGCTGTTACCAGGCCGAAAGTCAAAAACACAGCACTGCAGTAGCTACTAAGAAAGAGAAAAAATGACTGCTACTGCTGAAACCAGGACAAGCATTGACAGACTTGTGTTAATAAGCAGTATGTCATGCTTACCTGCTCACCTTTCTAAATCCATATTTAGCTCAGGTTCCATGCAGAAAAAATTGGTGAGTGCATGTGACACCTACATTGCACATGAATGTTGATAGAACACAGATATACTGGTTTTTTTCAGCACCAGAATTGCTGAGGTCTTTAGTGTTCTTGCTCAATATATTCTTTAGAACTTCTCCAAGGATAAGATAGCTTTTATATTTTAAAACTGTATTTTGCATTGTGACTGATATATTACAGGAAAGATATCTATCATATTAAAAAAAAACAAAGACAAACCAAAACCAACCCACATCTAAAACCACAACCCTGCCCCCCGAACTTCAGTGCTATTGGAGTTTAAAGTGTTGAACACAATCTCCAAAGGTTTCAAGTCAAAAACTAATAATTCATCATACTGTGCAGTAACCAGAAACTATTTCATGATTTCTAAAAATAAACAAGTTTCCCCACTGTAGTGTTAATGACAAATAAGAAAACAATCTTGGATTAAAACAAATTGTAATTTTTTCTGTGTGGGTTTTTTGTCTGTTTGTGGCTTTGGCAATAGTTTGTTTGGGTTTTAATTGTGCATGTTTCAGGTATAATACTTTCAAAGAAGTACTTTCCCTTAATTTTTTTACCACAGGATTTCCAGTAAATAGTTCTCAGGAGAAAAGTTAAAAAAAAGAACCCTACCTGCGAGACATACAGTGCAAGTTCTGTAGCTAATGTATCTGCAAACTTATCTTCACTGGTACCTGAAAATTACATAGTGTGTTTTTGTTACATTTTGATTAAATTATTAAGACTTGTTTTCTTCCTAAGATTGCTGCATTTGACTATTTGTGCTTGCGCAGGGTTTGTGAGCGTGAAGCTGCACTGGAGTCGGCTCTAAGAATGTTGCAGCAATTCTACCTGGATCTTGAGAAGTTCCTTACTTGGCTTACAGAAGCTGAAACAACCGCAAATGTCCTGCAGGATGCTACACACAAAGAAAAGGATGCCAAAATGGCTCGGGAGCTCATGAAACAGTGGCAAGTAAGTCAAGCACCTCAGTAGCAACTTTTTCTCCAATTTTTTCAAGTTTGTAGCTACTCAACTAAACTAAAATTGTTTTGAAAAAGAGAACTGGTTCTACTACTAACCTTTAAGCATTGCTTTGGAAATTGTTGCAGGAATCTTACACGAGTCACACCATGAGTCTGTCTGACATCTTTCAGCTTATAACACCTTTGAAAAAGTGTCTTGAACGCAACTTTTCAAATGTACAAAAAGGAATGTTTGCTGAAATAGGCATTTGGATTATAATTCTTTTTTTTGTCACATAAAAATGAATTACTCTACAGAGCTACAGTTTTGATTTGAGCACTTGACAGATATGAAAGTTTATTAAGCATTTCTGATATTTATAGAAGTCATATAAATCACATTAAGTTTATTCTCCATAGCTTAATTGAGTTAGTTTTTCTCCATTACTTTCAAATACATGAAAAATGTTAATTTGGTATTTTGCTGATTATTGTCAACATGCTCTGTTGCGATAATAAAAAGATGTAATGATTAGAATTTTCATAGTTAACGGCTGGACAGTTTGCAAACAGTTTGGGGGTTTTTTTCCTTTGGAAACAAAAATTCTTAAGAGAATGTTGTATTTGGTGTTTGAAGAATCTTGAAGAGAAAGCAGAATAATCAGTTGAGATGGTGCTGTTGAAATATGCTGTTATGCTTTCACCGTTCGTTCTTCACTACAGTTGCTGAGAGTAATGCACATATGTCTATGTGAGGTCTTTAAATTTCTTTAATGAAAGGTTGATTAGCTGTTTGGGAGGCAGGACCTTTTATTCCAGTATCCTTGATAATGTCTGACTTTTATGTTGACAGAAAGTTCAAAACTTGTAATTCCAGGCACTGAAGGCTCTATGCCTTAATTTATTTATGAAGAACATACTTTGAAAAATTCTCGTTATAAGTGACTATGTTGAATAAATACCATTGGATGGAAATAATTCTTTTGGCACTGCTTTAATAATATGTGGTTTTAACTATTTACTGAACAGCTGCTAAATTCCATTACATTATGCTCTGAAATCTACAATTGTTGCACAAGACAAAAGTGAAGTCTGAATCACATTTTTAATAGTCATCCATCATTATGCTGATTTAATTTTATAGTAATATAAGTGAGGTTCTCATGTGTTTCTGAATTCAGTTGCATGATCCTGGAAAGCACATCTGAATGGAAGGTAGTTCTAGACTGAGTGGATAATAGGCTTTCTTTTTATATTCTCTACATTAGGGTTTTTGCTTGTAATGGTGATAAAACAGTAGAATTTTTAAGTATTTGAAGAAGTTATTTTTCATTTGATCCTTGAAAAATGGATTATATGGCAAAATAGAAATACCTATTAAATTTAGGTCAAGTGCTTCACCTTTAGTGGTAGTGGAGCTTTGTAGACCTGGTTATCTTCTCAACTGGTATCTCAGCGTTCTTTAATTTCCACATAAGAACCATTCAGAACTATAGACAATAGGAAAAATAAATGCGTACAAGTCCTTCCCCCCATAAATAATTAATGAAGTATATAAATATAAAGCAGCGTTTTGATAAAGAGTTCTTTACACAAATAATGAAAACCCTAAATTTCTAAGTTCAGTAATAACTTCTGCTTTACACTCTCAAGCTTTAAGTTTTTAATTTTTTTTTAATTTTTTTTAAACAGCTAGGAAAATAATGTTCTGCTGTGCAGAAAGTGTTTTATATAGCAGAAGTTGCTTATCTAGGAAAATCTCACCTTTTTAGGTGTTTCTTTTGATTTTCATGATCAGTAACCATTAACTGAAATGTCACTAATAAAGATTAATCTCCCCTACTACTTTGCAGTTCATTCAGTAGCAGAAGGAGAAGGGTGAACCTTATATAACTGCATATTCTAGTTACCTGATGATGTAATTGTATTAACTGTTGCATTATACACTGTTTGTTTATGTAAGCATGTATTTGCATGCATCATTTGTCTGAACTGACAGCAATGTAATAGTTGAGGTGATTTGTACAGTTAGAATACTTTCTAGACAATTTTCAAGGGTAGAAACCATCTACTCCAAGGAATTGCATAATTACATGCTGCTTTTCCTTGTCTAGTTGAAATACATCATGTGTCCCCATGAGGCCTGGTTTGATGAGTAACCATATGAGGGAGATGAAAATAATTAATTTTACTTTCTGCTTTTGTACTTCTAGTGATATGAACTCTCAACTGTGTTAATTACTCCTCGGGTTTGTCTTTTTAGCCATAATTGTATGTGACGTTTACACACCTTATGTAATATTAGATATAATTTTGAAGCTAATGTGGATTTATTCTGATAATTTATGAATGCAATCATTTAATATTAAGCCTGCAGATGAATTTAATTACAGGTTTTCGTTCCACTGAAATTTGACAAAGAATATCACACGTGATGCCTACTTCAGCAATAACTGGAGAACGCTTCTATACTATATGTATAGGTTACCAAATGTATCTGAAATAATTTATGATGACTGATGAATTATTGGTAGTGTAGACTGACTGAAATTATGACAGCATATGATAAATGAAGCAGTGTTAATAACTTTGGCATGAAATACACAGCAAATTTATTTTTATTTCAAACTTCATGTTCACTTAGCCTATAACCTAAGTAGTTTTCCTTTAGATGCATGAGTTTGGCTGCTAATAATACGAAAAGGATGCAGTGCCTTCCTTAACGTTATATCTAAGAATGAATAATATGGGCAATACCCACATTTTATCACAGTGTTGGTTTTATCTAAAACAAGGGACATGAACAGTAGTCAAGGCACTCTTGTCTCTTCTGTTCCTATCAATACTTCAAAGATGCTTGCTTGTTTTCAAGGAGACCGATCAGCTGGATATTTTTCAATAGTAAAAAGTTGAGGTAGGTCCATCTTCCTGACTCTTCTTGATTCTTTAACAGTATAGTTTCTTTGAAAGACTAAACTTCTTTCCACCTTTAATTCAAGCGTAATTTACATATAATTGCCCATCACAGTTGATTTTGTGACATGATGTATAGTGTCCATGATGAACCTGACTAACAGGGAAGAGGGAAAGTATTTTTAATATCCTTACTCAGTTCAACTGACTTTACTAAAAAATATTTTATAATAATTAATTTTTTAATACTTCCAGTCTCTGTTCTGGAACACTTTCTTACCCATTTCTGCTTGAAATTGTTCTTTGACAGCTTTTAAAATAAAATACAATCTTTTCTTACTTATTTTTTTTAAGTTTAATCCATCAGATTTGCCTTGTACACTAATTTGTTACCCATTAGGAAATAAAATCTGTTCCATTATACCTGAAATGGAGTAACAACTGTCAGAGCTATCTTACTCCACTAAGTAATAGAAAAGTAAGTCCAAAATCTAAGTTTTAGCATAAATGCTATTACAGCCTAATCTGAGACAGGGCAAGATATTATCTCAAAGTGAAAATTTGCCACATGAATTTTGTGAAATATATGATAATGTTACTTTGAAAGAACCTGGTCAAGAGCTTTTCAGTATTGTGATTGGTGGGCATGAGGGTGTGAAATAATGTCTTCATTGTTAACAGCAAGTGCAAACTGACCCTAGGAAACATCTATGAACCTACACTTGCATTTTTTGCAGGAGTGGCAGGAGAGAAAACCAGAGGGAAGACTTCCTCATGGCCAGTGATTGCATTGTGGTTATGGCACTCATTTGCAACTATTCCAATTGAGACCAAATGCTTGAATCTGAATGTCTTGTATCAGAGCTAAGTGCCTGTTCACCCAGCTAATACTAGGAAAAAAATTTCTTCATCTTTCTTGGACTGATTTAATTTTGTCCTTAAACTCTAATCTGGCACATCTGTGGCAAAAGCAGTCAACAGCACCCTGGGGTGCATTAGGCAAAGCCTTACCAGCCAGGTAGGGAAGTGAACCTTTCCCTCTGCTCAGCCCTGATGAGACTCATCTGGAGTTCTGGGTCCAGGGCTGAGATGCTCAGTATGAGTCTTCTAAAACAGAAGACAGGATTTAGGAACAAATACAGCTGAGAAAAGAATACATTGCTTATCAGCTGGTTATTTAGGTTGGATTTAGTATGATATACTATGTGACCAGACGTGTTGGTATGAGTGAAAACATCTGGACTCTTGATTTGAAATAAATGGCTTCAATTATGTACTATGCAGTTGAAAATATGATGCAAAAACAAAAGAGGCCATGAGCACCAAGAAGCATGCCTATCAATCAGTTCAGAAGATGAACATTTTTATTTTCTTACTTTGCATATATTCTTAATGTTAGAAGTCTCTATATCTTATAGAAGCTTTTGTATCAGTCAAAAAGATCTGTCAGATTACACTGATAATTTTCTCTGAAATATGAGTTAACCCTCAAAACTTATTTTCTTAATGCCAGCATTTAAATTTCTGGTATCTGAATCAGATGCTACAGCTTTTTAGGGGGCCATTGTCAATGGAGCAAATGTAGATTTAACTAGCAACTAAGCAGATTAAAGATATAAATTATATCCTCTCTAGAAATACCATACATTGTCTACTATATTAAACCTACTTAATGTTAATTTTTACCTCAGTCTGTTCTGTTGGACACAATTTTAATGACTGTTTTTCTGAAACTACTCCATAGTTCAGGCAAAAAGAATAGCAAGATAACTAGCCATAAGTTCAAAATGCAAAAGAGCATTGAAATTCAAAGGTCTTTTGTTGGGGAAAGCTTACAATTGTCCTGCTATTTTTTGTACTGTTTATATCAAAGTGTATTTCACTGATCTATAAATGAAGTGGCAAATCCTTTCTTCCCATAAACTGGAAACCTGCTGGAAGCTGCCAGATCAAAGCTATGAAATAAACCTGTTCTCACTTATGATACAGCTATTACAGACACAACAGTACATTCACCTCAACAGATCATCTTTTCTTTTTAGTTGTGGTATTGTCATTCCATACCTTGTGGGTAAGAGTTGCAACACTGTTTAAATCCCAGCTTTTTGATTGACTTTGAAAAATAAAAGCAGCCATGTTATTTTAACCCTTCACTTTGTGGGACATGGAATAATGCTATGGAAGGTTGGCACCATCTGAAAAACTGCCAAGAAATGTTACTTCTGCAATGGGAGCTGTTGCGTGAAAGCTTATTATTTCATTATCTTGTGTTTCCGGTTAGATATCCAACCTACATGTTTTACACCCAGGTGTTGCTGGGCTGCATGCTGCCTCAGGTAAAACCAGGATCTTGTCCAGTTTTAAACCAGCTCTGTCATCAGGGTGTGAAAAAAGAAATGCCCCATGTTGTCTTTAGATCAAATTTGCAGCTGCAGTTACGTTTCAACAGCTCTGAATTCCCTAAGGCTAATCCTGGCAGAATCAAGTCATGTTGATAACAACAGAATTTCATAGATCATCAATATCTACTGTATTTGGCTAAGTATAGAGACTCTGAAACAGGTGTTGGGCTGAGATGAAGGAAAGGCAGAGGAAGCTATGGTTCTGTTTTGTTTGGGGTTTTTTTCAATTATTTTATTTCATTTTTGTAACTGATTTACTCCATTTTTTGTATATAATTTTATATAAGATCTTTAAAACACCAGTCTGAAGGTTGGCGTTTTCCATACTAGATAGGAGTGGATATTTAGAATAAAATATACTAATGTTAATTGGGCTTTCTTAAGTTAAAAAAAAATATTTATCCTCAATTTCCTTGTTTTGATGTAGTTTCTGGGACATCTAATCTAGGTAATGCTTTGCAAAGAAAGTTTGAACCAGAGGATCCTTGAGGTCCCTTCTGACCTGGTATTCTATGATTCTGCTTTTTCACTGATGCATAATTTCACTGTATGTCTGAATACTTGGGAACAAATAGAGACAAGTCAGACCTGACAGAAACAAAAAAAAATTTATGAGTTTAGTTAAAAAACTTTGCAGAAATCTATCTTTATTAACATGCTGTTTTGCTGATGATTTCTCTGTTTTCATTATGGCTTATAGCGCTGTAAATTAATTTAACATGAAAGGATAAAAATGTTGCTTTTGAAATGTTTCTCATTAAATGATGAAAAAAATATTACAATAAATAATAGAAAAGAATGCCTCTGGTAGAAACTTCTGTTTACTCAATTATTGCTGTACCAAGAGTGAATTATTGCAGAGCTAACTCGGAGGCAGTATTATTGCAGTTGCATTACATAAAACAGATGAGCTCAGAACTTCAAAAAACAGTAGAAAAAAAGAAAGCACAGGCTGGATGCTTTGAAAATTCAATCTCTATTTATGTTTCTGTGAGAAGCTTGGGAAGACAGTTGACTGGAGTTGAAGCCACTCACATCTCAACTGTTGTGGTAATTAAGTGAAAAGCAAATGTGGTTAGGTTCGTTGATACCCCATATGCACCAGCTAGAGATGCCAGTAATTTGAAGTCAGGATATGCTATGCATATGGTGTAGGTTGACTATAATCATAGTAGAGTATTTTACCTTGAATCTGTGGTGTGTCGGGGTAGGTAGAAAATAACTCTGTTACCAGAGAGATGCTGATATTATTGTCAGTCTTTGTAAAATAGCTGACATTTTGCATTACCTGCTGAGAGCAGCTTTTGTTGCATTTTGGTTCTTGGCTTTGTATTTTGGTCTTCACATGGCCAGTATGGGAGAGTATCTTTGTTGCCTGGGGTGCTAACAATATTCCTTCTGCTTCAAGCTATATCTCATTTCCAATCCTTTGCAATCATCATCTGATTTAGTTTTGAGACTGAATTGTTCCAACCTTATTCCTCAGTACTCTCTCTGATAAGACCTTAAAGAGATGTTATACCATACAGGATGATTATTACTGCTGGATCCCAAACTCCACAATGTGATCATTGCAGCCAAGGCTATCTCTAACCAAGATATTACAAAGTTTTCTGGGTTTGTGACTAGTAAGTCCAGCAGTGCCTCGTTACTGAGTGGCACATCTAGCATTTGTATGAGGAAGCAGTCCTTTATGCATTCCAGGAACTTGCTGGATAACATTGTGAGCAGCTGTGTTATTCTTGCAACAAATGTCTGATTAGTTGACATCACTCATAAGAGCCATGTTCTGTTGATCCAAAGCTTGCTTGAGTGATCCAAATTCTGCTCTGTTGTTCTTAATAGTCAGTAGACGATCAGTACAGATACCTACCGTAAGATTTTCCTTGGAGATGACCCCTCTTATCTTGACCCAGATGCATTCTATATGGTTTCCACAATTGCTGTGACTTCTATACATTTAAGGCTGCTCTTAACATGGAGTACAACTCCTCCTCTTCTTCCCTGCCTTTCTTTACAAAACAGTTTATAGCCATCCATTGTGATCATCCAATCATATTAATTGTTTCACCATGTTGCATTTATTCCTATGACATAATAACTTTCTGGTTATGAACTTCTTGGTGTTCTGTATCTCATACTGGGAGGCAGCTAAAGAACATTTGTCATTGATCTGGTTGGCCTGGCTTATTCACCAGTTGTTTGTAATGGCACAAGTGTTGTCCACTTTGGATCTGCTCCAGAGTCCTTCAGTTTAAAGCCACTTCACCAAGTTGGTCAGCCTTCTGCCAAAGATTCCCAGATCTCTTCTATAGACAGGTGGATCTCATCCTTCCCTAACAAGCTACAGATATCGAAGAATGTCCAGTCATCATAAAAGCCAAAACTCTCAAGAAAGCCCCAGCCATGAAGCCAGAAGTTGATTTAAATTATATGTCTGTTTTTGGCTGCAACCTTTCCTCTAACTGGTAAAAGCGACAGAAAGGATAACTTGGACACCAATACTTTTTGCTTGCATCCCCAGGGCTTTATAATCTTCCTTGACTCTGCCCAGGTTGTGGCATATGGTGTCATTTGTGCCCTGATGAGAGTAGCAATAGACAGTAGTCTGTACTCTTGACAAGCTGTGGCACCCTCTCACCAACATCTTGGACCTTAGCTCTCAAGAGGCAGCATACCTCTCATGACTGCCTGTCAGGCTGGCATGTGGACAGATGCCTTAGTGCCCCTTAACAGTCACCCACCATGAGCATCTGTTTCTTTTTGCGATATCCACTGTGTGCTATTGGTACAGTTTCTCCTTGCACACCTTGCTTGTGGGTGTCTACAGCTGTTAAAGCTTCATCTCTGTTTTTGATAGTAATGCTGGAGGGTGGGGACTGAAGTGGAATGCCATTTCTGTGCCATTTCATCAGAGTCCAAGGTGCCTCAATCTCTGTGGTGTCCACCAGAGGAGAATGGTTCTGAAACCACAGAGAAATACTGTGCCATTTTAAGTTGTTTTGTGCTGCACTTATGGCACCTATTCTGAGTTAAAACAGCTGTATGAGTAATATTTATTTTTCTATTTTTTGTCTTTTTTTTTCCTCGAATTTCACCCTAGCTGTTGTACCATTCAATGAAAAAAAATCTGTGAAACACATTTCAAAATCTTATGTAGTATTAGTATTTTGCTGAAGATGATGTAGGTATTATCAGAGTACATTAGTCCTGTAAAAGCAAACTAGTGCATATGTAGGGATATGTATGCTTGTTATAAATGTTATATGAGTAGCTGATATTACTCTTTTTTCTGTATAGTTGTTTTGCTGCTGCTAGTGCATCAGCATCTGGGGGATAGGGAGAATATCTGCTATATTCATGTTAGCATAGATAATAGATGCAGCAGTGTTGCAGAAGAAAGTAAAAGATACATGAGAGTCTAAGCGTCCTTTCAAATGAAAAATGTGTTATTTTTTGTTAAAGATTGGGCTATTCCAAGCTCCAACCTTCAAGTTCAGAATGCACCCAGCATTCTGTTTAGCTACAGTGGGTATAACCACAGATAGACCTCCTAGTTGGTGGGGTTGGTTTGCAAACCTTGTGCTCTTGACAGCTTTACTCTAAGCTGTACTTTTGAAAGTTCTGTTGTGAAACGCTTAGCACTCAATGTTCTGTAAGGAAGCCATACTTTTGGTTTGCTCTGTATGTGCTTCAGAAGGTTTGAAGAATACCCCTGTTAGGACTTGGGTCCTCTGGGCTTAGGCTAAACTGTTGCTTGTACTAAAAGAATTTGGCAGTTCTGAAACTGGATTTTTTAAAAATTCATTTTACATTACATTCCCAAGTTATCATACTAATGAACTGTATTACTATTTTAAAGAATATGCTTGGGCTGCAAGGTGAGGGGAAACAGAACAAATTGATGTTACCTAACCTCTAAATTAGTCTTCTGACATACTGAGATGAAGTGGAGCCCAGGCTTGAACCAGATGTCAGCAGTTATTTTAATGTTAATGGGCTGGCAAAGTTGACAGAACCAAGGAAACAGGAAGTTAGGAACTCCTCTTGCTGTCCAGAAGGTGTTTCAGTGTTTTGCTGTCCCAAATCTGTGAATTACAGAGGTGGTGATAGTCTTAAATGTTTGAATCATTACTGAATGTTGAATCATTGTAGTCAGACAAGTCTTTACATGATCGACTGTTTTCCTATGAATCTAGAGATGCAATTAGATTAAGGGCTGTTCCAGATGAAGGTGAAGAGAGACAATTATGACACATTTCTCATTAATATGGCAGGAAAATTGTTATGATAAGAGGATGAAGACCTAGCATAGTAGGAATAACTTCTTTTTAAGCAGTGAGGAAATTGTTTCTAATGGAGATCGCATTTGCATGGCATTGCTGCATGTGGTCTGTGTAAGCTGTTCAACACGATTCCTGAGGCTTTTTTGCTGGCTTACCCTAACTAACTCAGGATTATTGAAAAAAATAGTAAAACACAATGAACATGTTGGTGTTTTATGGTTTAAGCTAATCAGATAAAATATCATAAGAGGAGCTGCTAGAACATACATCAAAAATACATGATATAGGATTAGTATTATCTTCAAAAATTGATTCTGAAAGCAGGTAAAGCTCATTGGCTTTAACGCTAGGGCTAGACGAGTATAAAGATTCATATTTTGACATCTACATACTGAATAAGGTTGCAATCAGTCCCACAATATATCAGTTAGGGTTAGTTTTAGAGCTGGTTGACTTCCTTTGATAGAAATAAATCTTTTAAAATTTAAAATTTTTCCAAGCAATGAATGAATTTTAATGTTGTTTTAATAGGAACATGTTGAATCATTTTGGCTTTCTTCATTACAGTGATTTTTTTTAGGAAATAAGATATTACTTCTTGATGTGCATATTATAGTGAAATATAATTTCATGACTTATACAGTATATTAATAGTTTATGACTTTGTGATGTTATCAAACTAAAAGATGGCATAGTTCTGAATCATAAATGTCTTCGTCAATCAGTGTGATACTGTACTTCCAAGGTTTCAATAATTTAGTATTCAGACACTCAGAAGTGTTATTTAGAGAGCCGGAGTCTTCTTGAAAGTCCCAGAATGTGCTTTAAATGAAAGGAAGAAGTCACAACAGACCAAGACTAGTGTTTAATATCATCTTATTTATGTGTTCTTCCAAAAGTTACAGAGAACTAAGGAGGAGTGAAGCAGGTGAATGAAGATGAAATAAATAAAAGTTTGGACACATAAAAGCAGGGGAAAGCAAATGGGTGGTTGGAGATACAAATAAATAGCCAGATGAATTCTTACCATGTGTCTGTAGCACTTAATCTTTTTGTAATAACAGGAAAACCAATGATTTTTATGCTAAATCTACCTGAAAAAAAAAAAAAAAGACTTGAAAAACAGCACACATCAGCTGTGATTTTCTGAACTTAAACTAGGTTTGTGTAGTTATAGAAATAGGCATGAATTTCTATGTAAAGTTATTAACCTGTCTTTAACATAGCAATAATACAACAGCTGCTATTTCAGTGAAGTTTCAATTCAAATCACTTTCGCATACCAAAATACTGTGCATAAGTAGAACTAACATGAACACCAATTGCAGTTGTGTTGATAAGTGCTTCTCTGGAGTTGCCAGGGTATGAGTTGTCTTCAATAGGAACACAATTATTTTTTCATAATAAAAACATCACTCAAATAAATTCTCAGTCTAGAACACAAATGCTGGTTTTAAGTGCACTGTAGTACAGTAAATAACTAGACAATTCACAATTGTAGATTTGAAAGTATATAAAGAAAAAAAGAGCCTGCTTTTTTTTAGGATTTTCAATATATTTCTTCAGATTGATAGCTGCAAGCAATATCCCTGTATGCTGCTTTTGCTCACTTCTGTATTCCAAAGCAGAGACAGCAATAAGCAGAACTTTTAAAAACATATTTTAGCAATCCTTTCTGTGTATACTGGTCATGTATTTAGTATACCTATAATACTGCATTCTGAAACTTCTGCTTTACAAACCTTTGGGAAAATGTGACTCTTAAGAGCAATTCTGTCAGTCCTAATAGAAAAAAGTCATGAAACTTATGTGTGTGAAGTAGGTTTTTTTTCACCTTGAGCTGAATGTAAAGAAATTACTTTTAGAAAAGTGATTCTGCTCTGAGTTGTTCTAATGTGGGTTTTGGTCTCTATGACTTGTCACTCATTTATGGTTTCTTAATTTCAATTAGAATCTTAATGAGTGCCTATGTTTACACTGTCAGATTTGAAACTGGTGTTATAAAAATGGTACTATAAGACATAGCTTTTTCATATCATTTATCTGATTAAATATTCTTTTGATTTCTTACTTCCTTGCTACACTTTTGCAGGATAAGAAAGAATAGATTGTGTCATTTTCATTTGAGGATTGGACTGGATGATCTTCAAAGGTCCTTTCCAACTCAAACCAGTTTGTGATTCTGTGATTTTTCTTTTCCCAAGGAGAAACTGCATGTCTTCAGCACATGGCAAAATGATGCAAAGTGGTTTTCATATTCCATCCACCAAACCCTTTATGACTCTCCACAGTTCAACACCTTTTGGTGGGGTATCATTCTTTGCTGGTTGGACTGAAGTTACCAAATATACCCGCAGTAGAAGCATATGGTATTTTGCAATGTTGTTATAATGAATATTATTGAAATTAAGAAAGATTTTGCACTTCCTGTAAAGGACAGCTAGCACACAGGCTATTGGAAACCTGTAACTCTTTACAAGTGGATATTAATTAACACTGTATCACAGTGGAATTCCTATTGAACTATTTATTATGCATACATTCGATTGAAGCAAAGCTTTTTGCATTAATGTTATTGCAGTCAATTATCAACAAATTAATAATGATTAGCTGTCTTTTAGAATATCTTTATAATGAGATAATCACTTTGGTCTATTAAATTGCAATAACATCGCAGGAGAGATTTTAACATGTATATTCTTTGCTGTTGTTAGTAACATACATATTTTTCTATCAATATATTAATGTTTCCATTTTCATAGTACAAATCAATTTACTTCATGTTTATTTCCATGTAGAAGAGTTGATAGAATGTCTAAATATTATCAAAATAATATCAACTGATTTCCAGGAGAAACAAAAAATGGAACTTGATTTTTTGCTACTCATAGTCTTAGAATATGGAACTAAATATTATGAAACATCTACTTAGAGAATGGACTCAAAGTTATAGAGATAGAACTAAGCATTTCATATACTGTTTCTAAAGTGTAATTGAGTACATAAATATGAAGGTGGATAAAGAATTCAGGGTCTTTCAATAAAGAGCTTTCTCATGAAAGTACTAGATTTGAAAATTGCCATAGCAACAGTGCTGTTTCAGAAAGGAAGTAACACTGAGCATTTTCACTGTTTTATTTCCATTTCAATATATATTTTTTCTTAAAATTGTGCATTTCCTAAATTTTGTAATGTTGAGGGAGTGTCATATATGTGGGCTGGTTCTAGGGTTTGCAAATTAAAATTTTTAACTAAAAGGAATTGATGTGCAAAACCACAAAATGGCAACTCTGAGCACTTCAGAGACAGCATGTGTCTGAATAAAAACAGTGGTAATGCAGCAGAGAAAAAGCAGAGTAAGATTTTTAGTGTAAGTACTCTAATTATCTGATTTAAAATTATTTAATATAGTTAACCTACAGGGTTTTCTGATTTGTTGGAGACAAAAGGCAATCACTTTTGACAATTAGTAATCATTTGGTTTTAAAGAGACGGGGGAAAAAGAAGTATTTGCCATTTAATAGTCTAATTTCTTTAGCATTTAATAGAATCACTGACCCTTGGCATCTTTTGAGGATATCCTTTACATAAGGACAAGCTACTTTGGTTTGGGTGTGTCTTTTAGAGTCTAAATAAATGACTTTTCCTTCAACATTAGGGTGATATGCAATTTTGTTATCAGTAAATATTTTCCAAATACGTTCACTCCAATTTTGCCCTCAGTTGTGTGTTTCTGTTCCTTCCCTTTGGACTAGCAAGGCTGCTATTGCAAGGCTTCTGTTATGTCCATTCTTCCAGGAAGCTACATTAGTTGAAGACATAGTATCGAATATATAAAACATAACTAGAGCATCCTAATTGCTCTAGTTAATTTTTTTTAATTTAATTTTTTAAATTTAAAATTGCTCTAGAGATTCCAAACTGGAATCTTGGAGTTGAGGGGCTGTTAAGGTAAAAGGGGAGGCAGGGTACCCCTTCTGAATGGGTTACAAAATGGCACTTACAAAAAAGAAAGATATGCCTCTGACTTTTAATCATTTTATATATTTACAATTCTCTAAGCTGAAATTAGCATCTCTTCTATTAAGTAATTGTTTATATTTTTATCTTCATTACAGGCTTGGTTACAGCCTTAGAGTTTGGTGATTCTGCTCCACCTCTGTAATCCTGGTTATGGAAAAAGCAAGTTATAATCTTGTCTTGTTTACTACTGCTGTGGCATCTCTGGTGCTGGAAAAAGTTATTTGCTTTACCAGTTTTGATAAGACCTAAATACTGTCTGAAATTATGGTAGAGTTGCAGAATTACAGAATAACCGCTTTAGTGTTCTTTTAGAAACACCAATACTAAAGGAGCAAGGATAAAGTAATCTGAAAAGATAGCATTAGCATTCTCTCTTGCTTACTTTTTTCATTATTTTTTACAAAGTACATGCTAAGGGAAATTCCGCAATGGGAAACATGTTTATATTTCTCCTAAACAGCAGCCAGAACCTGCTCCTTTGTCCACTGAGAAATCTTGTTTCTCAGTTTTAAGTTCCTTCTTTTGAAATCTGTTTTCTGTTCCGAGATCTGCTAGACCTTAGCTGTTTGTTATTGCGGGTTCTTAATTTGGTATTAGATGTTCTTTTTGCTAAAGGCTATGGCCTTCAGACTCAAGATTTTCTGAATTTGTATTCCACATAGACTTTACTGAAAATATGTGTTCACTTCATCGTTCTGAGCACATGTTAGCTCTAGTTAGGTTTGCTACCAAAAGCCAGCTCTACTTTTTTGGGAGGTGAAAATAAAACATTTCTAGCCTATATAAGCTGCCTGTTTTCCATGAACTGTAAGTACAATGGGCAAACACAATGCCAGAAACAGAGCTAAATTAAATCCTGAATATGGCAAAAAGTCCTTTTTTCCTTTTAAAAGAGAGTTTACTGGCTATGTACACATGCATTAATGCATACTAATGCATGTGCTCACACTAAGAATGTAGTAAAAGCAAATGAAATGAAAGACAGTTGAAATACTATTTAAAAAGGTACTATCATAAAGCACGTTCATTCCTTCTGTGTCACATGAGACAGGGGAGGTACGACTCTTTCATTATTTGTTTGCAGTACTTCTGGTTTCATTATCCTCCTTTTCTTCTGCATACCACAGCACCATTCAGCTGTTGGGAAGTTGCAGGTATGTCTCTAATTAGAAAATACAGCACCAGCCTAATAACAGACTTAGTATGCCATCAGTTATAGAATCCTGGCACTGTCGGTGCTCTGGTCAGTTGTTATAGCTGGTGCCAAGTGTCAGGGAATTGACATGCCTCTGTGGCTCTGATGGCATTTGGAAAGGGCCAGTCAGTTTCAATTTATTGGTGTGAATCAAGGCCACTTACAAATGTCTCACCACTTGCTACTGATCTGTGTTGCAAGGCTTCTGTTGATTTGTGTTTGCTCAAATGACACCAGGCTACTTGGGTCACTCCTACTTTTTGAGCAGCTTTAAAAGATTTGTTTGGTTGTATCTGTAAGTGATAACACCGTATGCTTTGCATCTGTTGTTTGTATGTCAGGTGCTTATTTTAACAAAATACATATAGTGTTTTCAATAAAGGCACTTCCATTAAAAACTGCGTTATACTCCTATTTTCCAATCACACCTTGATAGGTAGGGCTAAGCTAAGTTTTAGTGCTCTTTAGCTTTCATTTGAAGTTTTTGTGATTACACCAGTCTCAGTGGGCAGAAGAAAGCAAACAGTAGTAGATGGGTTATAAATCAGACTTTAGTTTCAATGAGTGAAAATCTACTGTCTTTGTCTAGAATGAAAACACGTATTAGAACTCTAAAAATGGCTCTAAAACATTTCTGTTAAGATGTCTCTCTTTTTCCACTTTTAATCTGGAAGGAAATCTAATGAGCTCGTGGAAGGGGTTTTATTTTGCATCAGCTGTAAGCTGAATTTTGTCAAGGATATCATGACATTAACTTTGGTAAAGTATTTTAGAGGTAAGACTTTCCATATAAATGTGATTTTGTAAGTTTCTAAAGAGTGAACAGCCTGTATAGAACTTACACTATGAAAAAATATGTTCATTATTTTCTTTGCTTTCTCATTCTCAGAATACACTAGCTGGAAAAGGGGAGCTAGGGACAGGGGAACAGGGAAAAAATGCAGCCAGCTCCCACCCTGGCCAACCCTGGATGGATATACATTTCATATGACTGTGCCTCAAGATCTGGCAAAATAAACAGAATTTCGAATTCACAAAGAAAAGCTTCAACTTGGTATTAGCACAAATTAGAGCAGAATGAAAAATATTCTAAATTAGCTTGAAATTAGGCATGCTGTAGAGTTTTTTAATTTTTCTACTCACTTTCAAAAATCTTTAGGAGTCACCGGGAACATCACCAGGACTAGCAACCACAACTTCCAGAACTTTCAGTTCTAGAAGAAAACCACTGACTTTCATTTGTGTTCAGTTTGTCCTCCTTAAACTGAAGTGACCTGGAAGTAGCAGACAGGATGTGCTAGCAGAGCTGCAGTTCCTAGAAGGAGGGGGTTTGTCTTTGTGTCCAATTTGCTAGCAAACTAGGCAGGGCTCCAGAAAAACTGGCAAAAGTTCACCGAGCCTCAGAAATTTTTATAAATGCATTTCTGGCAGTCTGAGTTGGTGAATGCCAATCAGAAAGCCAGGCTGTAGAAGAATCTGTGATCAGAAATTATTCTCTTTGCTTTGCCAAGCAGGCTATTTCATCTTCTGTTTCATTTAAATATGACAAGTAAAACAGTCTCCATTAATCAAGTAACATTTCTTAATCAGATAAGTGTGTATATATTGGCATCTTGATTGACTAAGAATGATGGAATGGTTGCAGCCTGATGACAAGTAAAAACAGATTAGAGTATTACATTAGTGCCACATTGTCATTGTCTAAGCCCAGCTGGCAACCAAGTACCATGCAGCTGCTTGCTCACACACCCTACAACTATACCTGGAGAGAAGGATCGGAAAAAGGTAAAACCCAAGGGATCAAATAAGAACAGTTTAATAACTAAAGGGAAATCTGACACTAATACTAATAATAATTGTAATGAAAAGGGAGATAACAAAAAGAGAAACAAAATTCAAGAAACAGTAAATAATGCACAATATAATTGCTCACCACACGCTGACTGATACTCAGCCCAACCTGCACAGCAATTAGTCCCTTGTGGGTAATTCTCATGTTTATATACTGTGCTGTGGTGTGGAATATCCCTTTGGCTTGTTTGGGTCAGGTGTCCTGTCTCTGCTCTCTCATGGCTTCCCATGGCCAGCCTTCTTGCTGGCAGGGCATGAGAAGCTGAAAAGTCCTTGACTTAGTATAAACACTACTTAGCAACAACTGAAAACATCAGTGTGTTATCAACGTTATTCTCAGACTAAAGCCAAAACTCAGCACTGTACGAGCTACTATGAAGAAAAAGAGCTCTATCTCAACCAAAACTGGAACACACACATATGTATTCAAACCTGGACAGGCTGCATAAGACCTGGTATTTCAGAGATATTCTAAGATCATTTAAAGAAATATCCTGTTTGCCATCCATCCCAGACTGAATGCTGATGTCTGGAGTGCTAATATAATTATTGCTGTCAGATTTAAAAACTTTGTGGTTACATGGCTGCTTTTAACCCAACCATTTAGGGATTTCTTAATGTAAAGACAGTAAGCCTAGATCACAGTATACTGTTGTTCATTGTGGGGGGGAGTTGCTTTTATTTTATTTTTTTTTCCCAGTTTTGGTATGGGTGGTATCTAAGCTCCATTTTTGCTCTTTGTTGCCCTTCCACTTTTTGTTGTTTTTTATGCACAGCTGCTCTACAATACTGTCTTCACAGAATCACAGAATGGTTGGGTTTGAAAGGAACCCCTGGATATCACCGATTTTCACTTACAGCAGGCTGCACAGGTGGGTTCTGAATATCTCCAGAGGAGATTCCACAACCGCTCTGGGCAGCCTGTTCCAGTGCTCTATCACCATCAACTCAAAGATTTTCCTCATATTCAGATGGAACTTCCTGTGTTTCAGTTTGTTCCTCTTGCCCCTCACACTATGGATATGCAGCACTGAAGAGTCTGGCCTCATCCTTTTGACATCTGCCCATAAGATATTTGTATACATCACTAAGATCTCCTCTCAGTTCTTTCTTCCCCAGGCTAAACAGGCCCAGCTCTCTCAGCCTTTCCTCATATGAGAGGTGCTTCAGTCCCCTAATCATCTTCATAGCCCTCCACTTGAACCTCTCCAGTAGTTCCTTGTCTTTCTTAAACTTTCTTTTGCACAAAATAAGGATATAATTATTAAATATTAAGTTTATTAGTCTCTTTTTTCTATTTTATTTTGGTAGCAAAAAATAAGGGAAGGAAAAGCATTGCAGAGTTTGTGTAGCTGATGGCTTAATTCTTTCTATGTTCTACAGTCGAACTTGTAACACACTTTTAAATGCAGTTAGTTGAAGTATGGAATATATGGGGTTTAGATTTGTTTTTTAGATGTACTTTAAATGTTTGGATTAAGCTTGTTTCAAAGGCTTCTCATTGCGTGCTGCATCATCAGAAGAAAAAGCTCTTAAGATGTATACTTTTGTGATCTGAAGTTGCCTTGCTTTCCCCAAATATGCCAGCATGTGCAAGATACACTTTGAAATTAATAATATTGAAAAACAACTCAGCAGTTGTATTTGCCTTATTTAATTCCTGCTGAGATGATTATGCTTCTATTAGCTGTGCAATTATTTTGCACAGCTCCCTTGAAGTATTTCAAGCTGTAGCTTTTTTGATTCTGACTATTTTAGCACTTCAGAGAAAACTTCAAAGGTTGAAAAACAGTGAATAGATGTCACCAAACAATTTTTGTTTCCAGCTTTGAATTACTTCAACTAAGTTCTTGGTATTTCATTCTTATATAGTCTTATATAGTATTTCAGTCTTCATAGTCTTATTTACTTGCAATAAGTGTCATGTTTAAATGTGTTATTTTTGCATGTGAAGAAATGCATGCAGATGAGTGCAACACTGTAGGGGTTAAATACATGGAAATAGCCACATGAAAATTTAAGATTTCTATGTATTTCTATATGAAACACTATTTTTAACAAATATTCCAAGTTTATATGTGTTTAGGTTTGGAAGTGTGAAAAATAGTGTGTACAAATGGGAGTCTAATAAAGTTGATATTTCAGAAATGCATGTACAGAAGTGGAGGTTTGGAAACCTCTCCTTAGGACTCATTAAAAGCAGGGATGATTTGTGGAAATTTGGCTTTGAAGTGTTGGTACATCTTGACACTGCAAAATAAGATTCCATTATTAATTTTCAAAGTACTATATTACTTAGATATTGGGTTTGGATTGTGTTGATTTTGATTTCCTCCACAGGGAGGAATAGTGGCTTGGAAGATGATGCACAATTTGTGTCATAGTAAAGTCTGCTTGTATCATATAAATGCTACAGTCCCTTAACAGAAATACCATTGCACTTTTGAGTGATTTTTGAGGGGGTAAGAAAAAAAAAGAGTATTTTAAACTCTGAGAGACAGAATCCATAAAAATTAATACTACAGGTTGGATTTCAAAAATAGCATCAATGTGAACCGACATATATAACAAAGTAGTCAGAATGGCTTTTAAAAAGTCCATTGTAGGAAGATTTTCCTGCTTCATGGCATGTGAGGGTATTTAGGCACTGGAACAGGTTGCCTAGAGAAGCTGTGGATCCTCTGTCCCTGGCAGTGTTCAAGGCCAGACTGGATGGGGCTTTGAGCAAGCTGGTCTAGTGGAAGGTGTCCCCACCCATGGCAGGGAGGTTAGAAGTAGATGATCTTTAAGGTGCCTTCCAGCCCAAACCATTCTATGTTTCTATGAAGACAGTAAACTCAATAGCTTATTGGCCTGGGTTCAGCAGTAGCAGTCATTTTTCTCCTTCTTAGTAGCTGGTGCAGTGCTGCGTTTTTGACTTTCAGCCTGGGAACAGCACTGATAATACTGATGATTTTAGTTATTGCTCAGTACTGTTTACTCTGACCAAGGACTTTCTGAGTCTCATGCTCTGCCAGGGAGGAGGGGAAGCCGGGAGGAAGCAGAGACAGGACACCTGACCCAAACTGGCCAAAAGGGTATTCCATACCACAGCACGTCATGCCCAGTATATAAACTGGAGGGGGTAGTGAGCAAGTGAATATGTGGTTCTGAGTTACCAGCTGGGCTTAAACCATGACACTTGTAAATAGTAAATTGTATGTTTCCTAGCTGCATCAAACTTACTGTGAATATACTTTGTGACTACACAGCACGTAGGCAGAGCTTATTCAGGATTTCTGCCTGTGCTGCCCTTGATGAAAGCACTTAGACAAGCATACTGCACTGCATTCTGTATATATGGTAGCATTCCACATTTAGTCAAGACTGAGGCAATTTATCCCTGCAAACTGTGGACAAGAAAAGTGGTATTCTCACACTTACAGGAATGGATTTCACTGTGGAGATGGAGAACACACTGAAGAAGAATGAGTATGAGCTAGACTACCCTAACACACCAACTAACTTTGAACAATGTTTTCTTCAGACTGTCAAAGTTTCTGGAAGCTTCAGGCTTGAAATTTTCTGTTGAATCTTGTGGGCTTAGAAAAGATCAGAGGCTTATTAAAGAAAGAATACTTCAAATGTAATGGTGGCTATAATACAATAAGGAGAAATTTCTGCTGGGAGTGGCAACCTTGGTGAGAACATGAAGACAAACGCATAGATTTTGGTTTTTGAAGACCCATGAAAAACACACTTGTGCCATGTCTGTCTTCCCCTGTTGGGTGGGATGGGGGAGCTTTTGGTTGTCTGGGTTATTTTAAAGAGAGTATAGTGTGTGTGCAGCAGGAAAACTTCTGGATTTTTCTGACACTTCAGGGTATAATGGAAGTGTCTTGGGGACACATTGGAAGGGTCTTGGGTGGCACTACGATGGATTAGGAGCCCTGCTGAGCCACCCACAGGGTATATGCGTCCAGATAGCAAAAGCCCTGGTGCAGCCTTTGAAACACCTCAAGGACAGTATCAAAGGGGGAGTCTCCATTTGAGAAAGTGTGAGAGAGGCTGGACTTCTAAATGACATCCACCTGTAAGTGCATTGAAGGTGTTTAAGGGTATGGGAAAGTCAGGGGATGAATCTGATCAAACTCAGCCCTATTCTGAGGCTAAGATTGTTGTGGGTTATGACAGTAGACATTGTTTTCAGGTGCAGGAAGATTTAACTGCTGTCTGACCTAGGTGGCTAAAGGAATAAAGATTTATAATTTGATATTCATTAACATCATTTATATTTTACCATTTTTTTATTGGTAAGGAAGTCTTGGAAGAAAAGGAATCATCTAAGAGGTGTCTAATGAAACTAAGAGATGAAAAAAGATGAAAGGCAAAGCCCAAGCCAACATTAGGAGTAGTCAGTGTTGAGTCTTGATACGGTAAAGTGAGGACAACTACTCTGTGACTAATAAATCCGAATAATGATCAGAGGCATGAATAATGACAGAGTACTTTGACACATTGCAGGTGGAAGAATCAAGTAAAATATACCAAACACAGCTTTTGCAATGTGTGTCATATTTTTAAATAAACCAAATTATAAACTAGCTAGAGGAAGGAAAGCAAAGAAAATATTTTATGATGCTATATGTGTATAATTTATTGATAAATCTTCTAGCAGTGTACCTACTCCCTGCTAACATGCAATTTTGAAGTTGCCAGATTATAACTTATTGCTGATGGTGAAAAGAAACTTCAATTTAAGGAAATATTTTGTAAATCAGTAAAAAAAAAACCCTAATTTTAAACATTTTCTAAGAAATTAAATTTGACGCTCATGATTTGGTCTAGGATAGTTGACAAAGCTTTATTTGAGAGTAATTAAAATATTTAAAAAAGTTTCATATTATCAAAAAGATTAATGTAAGGATATACATTACCCAAATTAAGAAGCCAACTGAACAAGCTGAAACTCTGTTATGTACTGCAGAAACATATCATACTGGCCAGTTCTAAGATAGAAAGATTTCTTCTTCCAGCTGTACATGGCTTTCTTAAATTTCTTTCAACACACATATATTTTAAAAACTGTACTTGCTGAAAGTTAATTTTCTTGTTACTATTTTTTCTATCCTGTCAGCTATGGTATACGAAACTATATGGATTTTTCTGTTTTGTATAAGTAAATAAATATTGCAAATGATCTTCAGGACAAATTGCTAAGATCAACATCAACACTAAATGTTCTTTTGAACATTTTTCATTTAAAATGAATCTTGCATATCCAACAAGTTCCCAAATACTGCAGGGAAGGAGAAGTCCAAAGGCAAATCTAAGATGAAAATTGTTGCTGAAGCCAGTACATGTCAGGAATTAAAAAAAAGGCAGTTGAATGCTTTTTTCTTTATTTTACTTTTAAGCTTAAGAACCCACGTGCGCTGTGCAGTTTGCAGTCCAACGTGCCACCTCTTTCGTCATCAGTACATTTTCAGTTTCTCATCACTGTTCGATAGAAGTTTTATATATGTCCATATACATACACATACTGACAGATTTAATTCTTTGAGGCTATTGGAAAAGCACATAAAGCTGCAGGGCCAGAGAGCTACAAAGATGAAGTGTCTTGTAAGCAATAATTTCTATATATCCTTAGTCATATAAAAGCTGAGCTTGTGCTGACCTCCATTTATTATCTGCAACCTCTACTACTCTGTGGTATAATGATCTTTGAATTCACACATCACTTACTGTTTTTTTGTTGGTTTAGATGCATTTAGTCTTTTTTATCTTGAGTTAAGTTCCTCTTCTCCATAAATGACAAACCTCAAAGACTAATAACAACTGCAGTTTCTTATAACTTCTCTCTTGACCTATCCTGAATAAAACATATTGAATTAATTTTATGTTTTCCTCATTCTTTTTTCAATTCCATCCCCAAAGAGATACTAATAGAAAGAAAAATTAATTTCTGTGGTATTACTTAAATGTGTATGTAACTGCTGATGACTTAGAATGTAGCCAAATAACAGCAAACAAACTAGTATGAGTGATTTTGTACAGGAAAATAGGATTAATAGTGGTAGCTGTTTAAAAGATCAAAGCTTGGCAAGGCAAACTTGGTTATTTGACAAGTTCAGAATTGATAATTAAAAAGAACACAGTAAGCATCCTCTTTCTGAAGACAGGAACAGGTATTGCTCTTTGATTAAAACTGGCTTGTAGACTTCGTACATCATTCAGTCTTTGTCACTTTGAATAGAAAGGTCCAAAGTGTAATAGCTGTCCACTGAAGTTTGAAGGGTGAAGCAAGAAGATGGAAGAAAAAATGTTTACAGTGAAATAAGAGGTCAATAGGAGCTAAGTGGTTATACCATGAAAAAATAAAAGTTAAATATCAGGAAAAAAATGCCAGTCAGGGTCTTACCAAGCAGTAAATAAATTCTCTTTCTATAAAGGTGATGACTGTTTGCTTATAAAACAGAATCATTCTGGTGGGTTTATGCTGTGGTGTGGCATCACAAGCTTTATCTACTTTGCCTTTTGTTTTTCTCTCTGTCTCCTTCTCTCTTGTGCAGTTTCACTGGTGTGCTGAGCTGTGGATTATATTGTCCAAAGGAGTCTGTTTGGATGTTTCAGTGTTACATTTTATTTCTTTATCTTTTGAGCTCTGAACTACCTTTCTTATTCTTGTTTTTCATTGCTGCAGACATAATTTCAGAATACTTTTTATTTTCCTGCCTTTTGATATATATAGTACTCTTGCTTACTTCATTAGCTTCTCTGACATTCATAAACATGCTGTTTGTCATTTAGATCACTTACATCAGCACAGATGTCTTTGATAAGCTCTTGGACACTGGCTTAAAACATAGCTTTACACTGCTGTACATCATGTTTAAGTTTCTCATGTCAGTGTTCATGCCTAATTGATTTTGAAAAATAAAAATTCATAAAGTATGTAGCAAATATTTTTCTAAAATCTTTATACTGTATCTGTTTCAGCACATTTTTGTTGAATACAGCTGCTTACAAGGAGGTAGTCTTCCTGCCCTGCTGAAGAGGATGTTTTGTGTGTTTGTGACAGTTAAAGCAGAGAAAAAGAGAAACCAGTAGTTCTGAGCATACAGTTATGATGAGGAAAAGGTATTTTCATCACATTCATTAGTAGGATATAGGCCTGTATCTCCACCATATTTTTTAAGCAAAAAGGCAAAAGGCTTATGACTGGTATAAAGTTCATAGATCTATTGTAGAATTGTAACAATTTAAACTACCTTCATTATGTGCTCAAAGTGATTCTCTCAAACTGAGAAGTATACTAGTACCCAACTGCCTTACATCCTGAGTTACTCATTATGTTTGTTTCCTTTTTATAAACATTTTGATTTCAAAGTATTTTATGATGCTTGTTTTGGAATGCTCTAATTTTATTTATATTTTTTACAGTGGAAGTATGAAGGGATGTATTCATACACATACACAGACAATCTGTATGTTTCTGTCTGCATGTATACATATTAGAGGGAAAGAATAGAAAGAAAGGAATATTGGAGTAAAGGTCAGCTGGTTTGATGACAAGTGTCACAGACCAGTTTCCTCTCCTGCCATATATTTTTTCAGAGTATTTTACATGAAGTTCGTTGGAAAGGTTACCAAATTCCAGATGACTAAAGTATCGCTGTCATCACTGGAGCAGTCTTGTAGTTTGCCTTTATATATAAAATATAGATTCAACATATGATGTCCTAGAAGGGCCTCTTTCTCTCCAGCCTGGAGCATTGGTGTTTGACTTGGTTGTAATCCAACTAATCCAACTGTCTTTCCCTGTCTGTACTTGTGCCCAGCATTATTCCATCCTAGTTGCAAAATCCAGCATCGGGCAATGTTAAATTTCATCCCATTAAACATTGCCCAATGTCCTAATCTATCTAGATATCTTTGCGAAGCCTCCTATCCCTCAAGAGTCAAGAAGCGTCTCCCATTTTGATATCATCAGCAAACCTGCATTCAACTCATGCATCCAGATCATTGATTTTGGGGGAGTTTGTTACACAGACTTAACCTAAGACACTAGCATGAAGAGCAGGGAAAAGTTAATGCATACAGTTCAAATGATTCAAGTTTCATAATTCTTTCAAGGAGCTCTCTTTTTGCTGTAAAAGCTTGATTTGACTGTTCAGAGCCAATCATACATTTTCCTTCCTGCTCTTATGTCCTTTGACTAGGCCCTTAATCCTTCTGATTAGATAGTTTCAGCAACAGAAATCAAAGCACCACTGCTTGATAGAAAGCTAATCCAGGGCAGTGGTTACTTTTCCATCCTTGAATTTGGGGTGGTGCTGTCTTTGGGTCTTAGGAATCACCTGCTGTTGTTGGTAAATCAGTACAGTCAGAGATTCAGAGCTTACATCCTGTCTGCATACAGCTTGGTGTTGTGCTGAATAGACTGTGTTGGATTCTTGGGCTTAACTGTGACAGCAAGATCATTTTGACAGATGGCTGCTGTGGTATGTGTACAGGTATATTTGAAGGACAATGGTGATACTCTATTTCCTTTTCATCATATTTTTGCTTATGGAAGAGACTTTGCCACCCTCAGCCTTTTTTTTTTTTTTTTAAATATGCAAAATACGTAAATTGTAAAGTCATTTGTTGGGTTGTTTTTCTTTTCCTTTAATCTAGGGTAAATTCTGCAGCCAATCATGTCCTTTGGCAAGTGAATGAATGTAAAAAAGAGGAAATGTAACAGGTTTGCCATTATTTCCTTTTTTTATCAGCCTCTAGAATTCCTTCTACAGAGTATTTGATTTCATTTTGTTTCTTATAAGTCTGCATCCTCCTGAGACATTGTTTAAGCAGCCGCTCATTTGTGTCCTTACTTGTGCATGCCCTTGGCAAACAGACACAATTGCTGAGTAACAGGCATCAGAACTTTGAATGTCACTATTTGGTTTGCAATCTTTCAGCAAGACTGCAAAGGGAACATGAAGCTCCACTGGGAAACTGAGCATCAGCATTTCATTTATTGGTATGGTTAGATTATGAAGCTCTGTATATGCAAGGGTATTTATTTCAGAAAAGTCACTGGTGTGGAAAGAGACTTCTGAATTTTCTCTATTAGCAAGTCAACTATATAGACACTGTTTGAAGAATACAGAAAAATTCTCAGATATAAGTTTTAGATCAACTTTTTTTTTAAAAAGAAAGAGAAGTACATTGGTAAAGGAGGTGAGATAAAGCAAGCTGCCTTTTCCAGAAAGTTTTAGAGAATTTGTAACTATTAGCTAGCTTGTTCTCTTTTTTGAATTGCCAGTTGTCAAGGTTTCTCATATCTAAGAGAGGAAAGTAAACTTTTCAATATACAGCCAAAGTTTTCTTACATTAGTGTTAATCAGGAGAATTTCAGTTTAGCTCAGTAGGCATTAGAGATAAAAGCAACGTATGTGAAAAGAAGTTTTAATCTTGGTGAGACTTAGCACTGAATTAAGTGCACAATGCAGGTGCACTATTATCCCTTGCTCAGTCAGTATTTATTGAGTAGTGACATTACTCTGTCAGAATTATCAATGCATCTATGTCATGAGAAGTATTTTTATCCAAAATTGATTAAGTGTCAAACACATGTAGACAGAAGATAATAGGAATAAGTGGCATTACACTGAATAGCATAACAGTGATTATTGCTACGAGTGCCATTAGGGATATTACACTTACCCTGTTTCAGCCATAGTTTGCCTAATTTCATCTTTTAAATCTGTGCAAGTTCTTATGCTCATTCCATTGGGTCAAGACAATACCCAGAAACTTCAACAACTAATTCTGAGATATAAATTTTTTACCTAGTCTCTCTCTCTCTGCCTCTTATCTCACTTCTAGCCTGGAATTCCTATTATCAGGACTTCACATGCAGATGTTAGCATATAATCATTATGGGATCCTTTTTTTGCAATATAGGGTCTTTTTTCAAAGATGTAAAATGTATCATATGTCTCTTACTTTTGTGCATAGTCTTCTGGGACTTAAAGCCATACACAGATCTTTTTAATTCTCTGATGAAAGCAGTAGAGATACTTCAAAGAGGATTATAGGAAAAAAAATATATATTGTTTCCAGAGGGAAAATGTAAGTTCTGGTTTTGTTTCTGTGAGCAAATTGCACTTCTTGGCACAAAGGTGGAAGATTGAACACTCTCATATTACAGAGTAACCCAGATAACTTTGTTATCTTTACCTTCTCACCTTCTAAATTTAAGTAATCCCTCATTCACTTTTTTCTATATATATATATAAGGTTTTGGATTCAGTGAGTGTTAAAATTTAGAGTTTTCTACAATGATATATTCTACAATATGTCATTAAAATATGCTATATTTCACTTGATTTCATAAACACATTAATTGCCACGTATATTGTAGAAACCACAAATATACATTAATAAGATTACTTCAACACGTATTCTGAAAAATGCCTTTATACTATGGAAGTCAGGAGCATTTTGCATGCCAATTGTTGCAGCAAGGGGGCAAAGAAGCCAGAAGTTTTGCTGAGGATTGCATGGTGATGGTGTTAACGTGCGAGAGGGCAGGGCAGCAACACCAGCTGAAGCAACTTTCTATTAGAGGCTTTGACTCAGAAAGAAGTTCTCAGGGAAGTACCATTTTGGGGTGCCCAGTGTGTCTCCTGTGGCAGGAGAAAGCAATGTCCTTACCTGTGAGAGGTATGCTGTGGTTGTAGGATTTTGCAGCAGGAAGTGAACTGCCTGCATACCAGCTAGGGATGACAAACAGGAGGTAAGCAGGGCCTTCACAGAGGGATGTGAACAGCAATGAGAGACACTTCTGTAAGTGCACTAGCAGCAAAAGGAAGGCTAAAGAAAATGTGGGCCTGCTGTTCAGTGAGGTGGGAGACATGATGACCAAGGGCGTGCAAATGTCTAAGGTAATCAATGCCTCTCTTATCTCAGTTTTCACTGGCAAGGTGTGCCTTTTGGACTCTTTAAGGTCCCAAGCCTACTGACAGAGTCTGTGAGAGTGAAACGCTACCCAGAAGAACATCAAGTTAGGGAGCATTAAACCATGCAGCAGTGCAGGCTGGGGCCAACTAGCTAGAAAACAGCTTTGTGGAAAATGATATGATAATATGAAGGTCTTTGTCAACAATAAGTGGAAGATGATCTGGCAGTGTGCCCATGCAGGGGGAATGGGTAGGGCAAAAAAAGACCAGCTGCGTCCTGGGACCTGTTAGCAAGGATGTAGCCAGCAGGTCCAGACTCTTCTTAAAGATGGACAGTCATAGGATGGGAATAGGGACAAGCTGGAACATGGGAATTTCTGATGATATAAGGATTTTTTTTTTTTTTTTTTATTTTCTGTGAGTATGGTCAAACACAGGAAAAGGCTCTGTTGTGGAATCTCCATTCTTGGAGATACTCAAAACATAACCGGGCAAGCCCCTGAGAATCTCACTCTCACTGGACACGTTATATGTTTTGAGCAGGATATTGGATCAGATGACCCTTCCCAAATGATTCTGTGATTCTACTTTTTGGCTAATACTGTGTTCCATAGCAAGTGTGACAGGACAGAGGCATCTCTGGGCTTGTATGGTATTGTAGATTTTCATTTAGCAGTTTGTTTAATTGAAGAGTTAAATCAAGAATCTGTGCACTCTCACATTCTTCTAATTTTTATTGCATTCATCCTGTATATGATGTATATTAAATTACTTTTTGTTCCAAAAGAGTAGAAAGGTGCATTTTTCATTATAATTCCAAGCAATATGTGGTAAATTCTTTTTTAGGTGATGTTTTTTTAGGGCTTTGGTCAGCATATCATTGTACTTTTAGTGCTCTAATAATCTCAATAGAAGAGCAACATTCAATTTTGATCATCTGTTTTCCATAATCACTTAATGAAAATTTATACTTTCAAACAGATACCTATCACACACTGCTTTCACACACTGTTACACCTACACAGCCTTTGATATTTGATCATGGTAACCAGCTTAAATATTTTAGATTTCCACTTTAATCTGTGCTGAAAAATTCTTTATGACTCTGCAGCATTTTTTAATTTGAGTGGTTGATTTCTACTTTTGAAATGGAGAAAATTCCAAAGCCTCTAACTTTTTAAAAGCGAGCTTTTATTCAGAACATCCAAGGAGGATTTTATCCAAGCCATGAGTTTGAAAAAAATCATCAAGTGTGTAAGACTTGAAAACAAATAAATAAAATCACAGATTACAGAACTGTTCTGAGCACTTTCTAAGTGGCTTTTGATGTTCAGAATATCTGAATGCTGTCCACGTCAAAAACCATACGTGCTCATTTGCCATGCTGTGCAATACAATCTACAATTTTTTCTTCTCTTTTTAATTCCATCTTTGGAAAAAAACCGCAAACCCAATACAACACAATTTGAGAGAGACGTGTCTTCCAAGATTGCCTCTGGTACCATGCAGGGTTCCTCAGCACCTAACTTTTTCAGCATTTGGTAGTATTACTAATGTGGCTGGACTTTATGCTTGAGTAAATTCTTCAGTTTTCTAAAATGTTTGGGTCCTGTTTGTGAGTGTGTTCATAAATTTTATGAGCGTGTAGTATACTGGGATATTTTATGAACTGTTTTCTGAAAAAACATCAGTCTCATGTGTTTGTGTCACAGTTAGTGTATTGTCAAGTCTAAATGAGAGCCACATATTAAAAACTTCTGTATAGAAGAGAAACTTCAATGTGACTAGTATTGAAGTCAGGTGCTTGCAGTGTCTTGTGTCATCAATTTATAAAGTGTTTGATGAGTAATCTTGACTGAAGCTCTATAAAAGCAATTCCAGAGTATAAACTTGGATCTGTATGGCATACTTTGGGGTGACAGTAGAAAATGACGCACTGGATCTCGACAGGAGCTTAAGTAGGAACATACATCTTTCTTACTGTTTTTAAGATCTGCTTGATATATTGACTTACTGATAAGTGTGTATTCTGTTTTCTGAGAACATATGTAAACCTTGAATTCTTTTAAGTTTGAAAAGAAATAGTCTGATTCTAGGAAGGAAGAGGTTGGTTTTAAATTCCTTATATATTTGCTACATGACTTCTATTACTGTAGGCTCATTGGACCCATCTCAGTTCCTCCTTTAGTACTAAGTACACTAATTTTAGAAGTGTTTATTGCTCTTTGCTTTTTGGCTTGGGTTTGTATTGTTTATTGCTTGGTGATTTATTTTTTTTCAGGCAGAAAACTGAATAGATTAGCGTATCAGCTACTTTCACCTGTATTTCTGTAATGGTGTCTTATATTTGTCTCTTTGGTGGAGTTATTTCTTTTGTTAGTGTTAGAAGTCTTTATACTGGGCAAAATTTAAGCTTTTTCCTCTAACAAAATATAATCAAGCCTCAAAAAGACATAATGGTTCCAGGTGGCTGCCTCAATGTGCAGTCTCAGAGCTGATTTGTTCCTATCCAGGTCTAGATGAAAGTACTTAAGACTTCAGCAATACAGCCTCTAAGTTAAAATTACGTAATTTTATGATGATAATGGAGTTGTTCCCTCTATCTTCTCTTCAACTTGGTAAAAGAGAAGTAAGTAGGGGTTTTTTTTCAGTTGACAAATTTGAGAAAGCCACACTGGCACGGCCTGTATTCCCACTGAACATCGAGATTTAAGTGTACTTTTGCCCTTTGTGCTGACCAAGTTTCTGTCCTCTCTGAGCTTGCCTTAGGACACCTCCAGTGGGAGGATTTAACACAGGCATGTGCAGAAACACTGAAGTTCTTCCAGCATTCTTTCTTGCATAATGCCCACTGGGTCCCACTTAACCTGCTCTTGATTAAGAACAGTTAGCTGCATAAGATCTTGCACTTTAGTAGAAAATAACACCTGAAATAATACAAACTTCTCATCGTCTTTGGAAGAATGCTAACTCCTAAAAGAAGCCCTAAACCCATTGCAGTTATTGTTTTGCTTGAACCAATTTTAATAATGTGGAATGTATGAGGCCTCTAGTTTCTGCTTTATGTTCTGTATCTTTCTCTTTAGAGCTTTAATAAGATTTTATGTTGTTTTAATTAATTGTACATCATGTTATGAAACTGATGTACCAATTATTTTTCCCCAGGCATCAAACATTTTACCAACAAAAACGTGAACTTATTTTAAAAAGAAAAAAAGATTGCAAAAATCATTTGTGACAGAAGGAATTAGAATAATATCTACAACCAAAATAGTTTCGTTTCATTATAAAATGCTTTTAGTTGTTATTTTGAAGGTGTTTGGAAAATTGCATGTATTTGTGTATTAGAGGAAGGGTGAAAGTATATTTGAATTCCATACGTGTTAAAATATGAGATGTCTTGTTGTTACATGTTGGTGCATTGAAACTTTAGATCCTTTTCTGTGAAATAAACATACAGTCTTATATGTACAAATAATTTTTCTGCTAGGAATGGTCATTTGTAATTAGCAAATCTCAGGTACATTTCACTGTAGGTTGGTGACAAAAAAGACTTTGAGACAGTTGTCAAGTTCAGCTTTCTGGCTACTTGTTCTAAGAGCAAATCAGTATTAATTTGGAGTGCTAGGATGTCAGTGGAATTAGATGCTGTCCACATTATCCAGCACGACTTTCAGACCTTGCCTGAGTAACTGAGTGAAAATAAATGTTCATGTAGATGATGGTGCTGCCTTTGTGCTGCTACTGTTTCATCTCTAGAAAAAAGGGAGAAGGAAAAATTAGACATGCAGAAAGTAGCAGTGTAATTATTTTGCTTTGGAAAGACTGCAGCAAAGATTGACAGGCTGAGTGCGCTGGCAGAATGTACAGGTATAATAGGATTATAATGGGACATACACTGAAGTAGAGGGTTCAGGACCTGCATATTTGTTAGGAGCAGACTACTTTCTAAAATCTAGAAAAATATGCTAGTTTGTAATCGGCCTAATGGTTTTGCCTTCAGAAAATTGTGTGCATGACTACATGCACGTTTATGCTATTTCCCTCCTACTTATCCAACCCTCAAATAAAGAGTTTTGAAAGATGGAGATCTAAGCCCATTCGCAGGCTTCTTAGTAGAGGAGGCTTATTTTCTGACATACAGAATGCTGACACCTCTCACTTTAATACATATGCTTTATTTGTCTCTCAGCCTATCTTCATAGTAGAAGTGCTCCAGCTCTCTGATCAACTTTGTGGCCCTTCTCTGGACTTGCTCCAGCAGGTCCATGTCCTTCTTGTGTTGGTGGTCCTACAGCTGAATGCAATAATGTAGTTACACGTGATGTTTCTCTCTAATTAGGGTTTCCATCTTAGATATAACGACAAGGCAAATAGGCAAACAGTAAAAATAACCATTTCCATTAAAGTTACTATTACCAGAATATACTTCTGTAATCTATTGGTAAGTATTTGAATGGATCAAATCCTAAGTGAAAGTCTATCTATAAATGTAGAAAGCTTTGGTTTCTTTATTTTATCTATTTATTTGTATCTTAATTATAAGTAAATGAAAATAGTCATTAAGGGGTTTTCTCCGTCTTTCAGAAAAACACCAAGAAATCCATAAGATTCCCCAAAACTCATGGAATTATTTAATAACTTATGTTTAATTATAATTGAATACAAATTAATTGCTAGATGACTCATAAGTATTTGGTTTATTACTTCCCTATGAACAGGTGAGAAGTGTAAGGCTTTCTGCTGTGTCTGAAAATCCAGTCTTGTGAATGACGACCTGTACAATAAAGACTTGAGCACATATTTTGCTTTTAGCTTCCACTCATCAGCATTTGATTCTCTTTTAGAGGACTAACTCTTATTTACTTTATTATCTGGAAAAATGTGTTGGCATTCTAGAAATGCCTTAATGATATTCATAAGCTTATCTTCCCAAAAGAAACGACCTTTTTATCTTTCTTTTTAATCAAGTCATTAGCATGAAACTCAGAGATGTAATCATACCAGAACGGAATTGGGGTCATGCCATAGTCTAGCTGAATAGGCGGCTTCATGGCATGATGATGTATAGCCGTTTCACAACAATGCATTTAACTCAATTAGTCTGCGCTTTAATTACATTTTAAATCTCATTTGAGAAGTTTTTATTATTATGTAAATTGCTCAGTAAATGCTCTCATTCTAAGACTCAATAAAAGTTTTGCTTATGGACTGGGAGAGCAAATGATATAAAAGCTTGATGGAGGGGCTGAAAGCTTCTTTCCCACTTTGTTCATTGTGAAAGAAAGAGCTTGGTTGTGTTAACTGAGGTGATCTATATAACAAAAAATTATACTCATCAGTGTTAGATGCTTCCTGTTTGATATTTTGGAAACAAAATAGGTCCTAAAACATTAGTTGAATTAGTTGTGTTTTGATCCAAAAAGCCAAACAAATAACAAAACTTGACAATCAGTTCTTAGAACTATAACATTTAAAAGATAGAACTCCAGCTGACCTAGTAGTATATTGCAAAACAGAAATACTTCAATGTTTTGTTCTATCATTAACCTAAATCAGTCTTTTCAGTCTAGAACAAATGATCTTACTGCTTAAAAAAACCAAATAACCATATAAATTTCTTTCTGTTCAAATACTTTGAAGATAATGACTAGCTCACAAGGACAGACTGCCATAAAGAATAGTGCAAAACGGCCTTCTACTGCTAGAAACAACAGACATAGATCAAGTGCACCTTGCACTGAATGTAATACTCATGCTTAAAATGCATTTGACCTGCTGTGCTGTAGTCATTAATTCAACATGTCCAGAACTTTAACACCCACAGAACCATTCCTCTATCTAACAGATAGAAGAAAAAGCTGTGATCCCAAAAGTCGTGCCATGTGCATATGGATCTTTGTGCCTTCAAAGGCTGCTGGAATCTATGGGGACATTGGAAAACATGTCACAAACTTTCTAAACCCTCATAATTTAATGCTTTAGGCAGAATCAGAAATGTGCAGGAGTTTAGATGTATTTAAATAAAGGCAAGTAGCATGATTAATTTGAAATCCATTCCTAAGCTGTGCTGGACAGAGTTGCAAAATTCAGACAGTGACTCAATTTCATGTATCTGTAGAAGCCATAAGGAGATTATAAAAAAACGCTTTGAAGGGGGAACCTTTTTGGTTATACCAGCTGAACTTCCCTGTTGGTAAAAATTTGGAGTTTTCCAAGCCCTAAAAGCCTCTCTATTCCTTTCAAGTCCATAGAGCATACACCTATTCTGTATAGATGTACTTTGTTCAGTAGCATTCTTAGAACAAAAATTCTTTTTTTAAATTTTTTTTTTTTCAACATGTTTGCAAGTTCTGTGTTCTCCAGGCACCTGAAATGATGTTTAACCAATGAGAATGAAAAATAAAAATGGCAAGAAACCCACATTCTCAAAGTTTTGAGATCACCACAAAAGAACATAAAAGTAAGATTTTTAATCAGGAAAGGCTGTGTTTTAAATAAAGGAAGGAAGAAAAGGAAGGAGAAGGGAGGGAAAAGGGGGAAAAGGAAGGGAGAAAATGAGAAATCAGGAATGGAAAAGGAAGAAAGTAGAGAAAGAAAAAAGAGGAAGGAGAAGTAAAAGAAAAAGGGGGGGATACAAAAAGGAAGAAAGAGGAAAAACAGAAAGGGAAAGGAAGGGGGGAAGAAGAATGGAAAAGTAAGATTGGAAAAGAAAGAGGAAGGAGAAAATTGAAAGTGCAAAGAAAAGAGAGAAAGGAAAGAAAATTTTAAGGAAAAGAGAAAGAGGAGAAAAAGAAAGGAAGTAAGGAATGGAAGAAAGCAAGAGGAAAGCTAAAGGGTAAGGGAGAAAAAAGCAAGGTAGGAAAAAAAATGGAAAAAATGGGGATTACATCATTCATACATCTTGTACAGTATAAGAGGTTTAAGAAAATATGCTGTTAATTTAAGCTAATTAAAATGTTTATCTGGGTTTTGGGGGTTTTTTTGTTTGGTTGGTTGGTTGGTTAGTTGGTTGCTTTTTTTCCCAGAAATTATCTATGGGAAATATAATATGCTCTGTTAATATAAATATGAAGGGGATGATTATTTCACCTAACTACAGAGATGGAGAAAGATTATAGAAACGTATGACTTTTGTCTTGTTTTGAGTAATAGCTTTCCTAGCTATTTCAGTATTAGCATTGCAGAAACATTATTGTATGCCCTGGTACTTCTGAGCTATGTATAGCCAAACAGGTATTACTTGCTGATGTTTTGAGTACATGTATGTAATTATGCAGACTGACTTTATTTTTTTTTAATTACTGTCAGTAAAGTTCAATTTTCTTCCTCTTTGTTGATTTCCTTTATTAGATAGTGCTGTCTTTAATTTTGTAAGCCCCAAAACCTCAACTAATGCCATTTATTTCATTAGTAACATTGTGCAGTATGTAGAAAATGTAAAATGCTTCACTGGAAATGAAAAGCACAGTTCCAAGGATGGAACTGAGTCTGTAGAGGAGGATTTAAGTTCTTTAATTTCTCTAAATTATTACATAATTAATTTTGTTTCTACCTTGTCATCTATGCTGCATTCATTTCCGTGTCTTAGTCTGACTCATGTATAGTCCAATACATGTAACTAGTTCCTTCTTTCTAGGATTTCATTTTACTTCCAGCCTACCAATCCCTCTCTGGTGTACTGCCAAAATAATGACAGATTTTGCCACGCGGCATGTCCCTTATGTGTCATGCCTATATATTTCATGTGGGATATGATTAATTATTTCTGATAAAGTATCTCAAGATGTATTGTATTCTTATGAGACTATCTCTGTTATGTGAAGGCTGACAAGACTTTCAGTGCACTAGGTTTCACAGTGATGGCTCTGCTATGTTTTACAGGGCTCCATGTAAAATAAAATGTGGAGCCACAGGTAACTTTCTTTTATCTACCAAGAGGATTAGGGCAGTGAGGATGTGTGCTTCTATGGACAATGTTAGCAGCAGTTCCAAGGGGAAGAACCGAGGCAAATGAGAAATATATCCAACCCCTAGCTTTGTAGCCATATTAGGTGTGCTGTCTTACAACCTTAGCGTACTTCTTCCTGAAATCATGCATAGATGTTTCAAGGGCTCCGGACAAAAGTGAAAAAGCCAGAGCAATTTCCTTGCCCTATTTTGTCCAAGAAGATTGTTCCTCTCACAATGAGTTTATTTCATGTCTATATCGTTCTTAGTTCTGTAATGTAGTTCTATGTAGTATAATAATATAAACACACATTTTTAATGTGTAGAAACCTGTAATAGCTATTCAGCAAGATTTCTACAAACAAATATTGCAGTACCTTTTATCATCTAACTTTATAGTTCAATGAGGATTTCACTCTGATATTCTTAGGCAAATCTGCACTTGATGAAGTTACAATTCTTTCTAAGCAGTGAAGCTCACTCTAAGCAGTAACTTGTGATCAAAAAGATGGTTTTCATTTTACTATCTGCTCTTTTTAAGGGAATCTATTTCCACCCACCCTCAGTAATAACAACTACAGCAAAAATGCAGCATACAGTCACCTTAAGTCCAACTGTAACTCCGGAGAATTATACCATGATTTGAGTTCTCATCCTCTACAGTTCCTCCATGTGTTTGAACACATCAGAAAAGATGAAAATGCAATAAGCAGTCTACATTTAGTCTATATTATGTGTTTCTTGGTATGATGTGTAATGACAGCATACTTCTTCAAATAACAGTAGTTTCTGAGATGAAATACATCTTCCTGTCTTATTCTTGTCAAGTTCATATTAATCTTTCACTTTATTTTTGAAACATGAAAATTACTTATTTCAGAAAACAAATAAAAGGTGTATAGATCTTTTTCCTATATGCACTCTGCTTCTCTTTGGAAGAGGAAAGGATCTGAAATGCACCAACCAAAGTGGAGTAAATATTTCTGTTCTCATGCTTCTTTATCAGCGCACGTTTCCTGCGTAGCTGTAATAAATTAAATTTAAGAACATTAGAAGTACAGTATACACAGGTAATTTGGAATAAGGAAGACCAGGTCTTTAATACTAAGCTTTTGATAAGACTACTTCACATTTTGTATTTGTTGCCAATTTAACTGTCCAGATTTATTGTGATACCATATAGTGCTCTGAAATAAAAACAATATGGCCTGATTTTTTTTTTTGAAATATGTATGTGTCAGGAGAAGAGCATGAAATGTATAGATTATGAGATACTTTTTCTAAAAACCAGAAAAATGGAGAAGTACATTTTTTTTAAAAAAATTGTGTTACAAAATGCTATGAGTGTATGTGTGATAAAACACTAAGAGGGGATAGATTTGACAGCTTCCTACTGTGAATAGTTATTCAATGTACATGTTTCACAGCACATGTTCTTGCTGAGGAAAAGGCAGCTGTTTCCATTACCACCCTGAAACCTAAGAATTTTGTGCACCAGGTAGTTCATATTATAATTCTTTCATTCAGCAACAGATTTATCAGCTTTTAAATGGGGAAATATTAGACCTATAGAGACACTAAAAGTTGACTTTTTTACCACAAACTTTATCCTTTCTTACGTATTGTTTTGGCTGTTTATATCAAATTTGTGATACTTAACCTAGCTTAGATAAAATCTCCAAATGCATACATGAAAAGAAAGAAATTTTGTAATAGAGTATTCTTTAGTCAAGCAAACAAAAATGAAAATATGGCAGCTGGAAGCTGAAGCTAACTACATTCAGACTTGAAATTAAGTACATATTTTCAAGTAAGGGCATTCATGCCTGGAAAGTTATACATGAATATGTACTTTAAAAATGGAATTTTTTTAAAGCAAAATTGCTTATTTAGTATCAATAAATAAATACAATATTTATAATACAGTTGCATTCTGCAGTATGTCAAACATTCCTAACCGCTTAAATGTTGGGATGACCATAGGTAAAGTAAAATAGTTGGATAAGAACTCCTGTACTGTACCAAAGATGTTCCTCCTCAAAATTGCTCCAAATACAATGCTAGTGCAAGAAATAGATATCCAGTATTTGCAAATGACAGCTGGAACAGGAATGGGTGTCCAAGGACAATCTGCTCATGATTCGGTGTAGCTAACATTGCACTTAAAATATCAAATAAAGCCAATTCAATTAGGAACACACCAAGTAGGGAAGCTGTGTGCTCCCCTCCTACAAAGTCATTCTTCTAAAGAAAATTGCAACAAGTTTCCGCTGGGGGTTATCTATGATGCTCAGTTAGCTGGATCTTGCTCTCAGATGCCATAAGTCATTTCCCCTTCCACACTTCATCCCCAGTACTCCCATTTTCAAGCAGCAAGAAAACACCATCAGAGATCTTAGTGCCCAAGCATCCCATGAGAAAATGCAGAGATTTATTTACTGGGTCATTTTCTTTGTGTCTTTATGTACTTTTTTGTTTGAAAATAGAAGTACTTTTGTGTCTATGTGGCTACTTACAGAGTACGTGTGTGCTCATGTGTGTACATGTTTAAATTATTATTATTATTTTTATTTTTATACTTTTTAAAGAGCTTGATTCAACCACTATTTTTTGCAAATGAATCTGACTTTGTGGATCTACAGCATGCAAACATCTTGGAGAAGGGCAACCAGCATACAAAGGCTGCATTGAGTGTGTGGGCAGGCAGGAATGCTGGTACCAGGCAGCTCTCTAAAGAATGTTCTTTTGGCAGAAACAGCCGTGCTAAAAATGAGGGGGAAAAATGAAGTTGAAATGTGGAACTGGCCTGCAGTAACAAAGTGATAAGAAAAGTTGGCTGTTCAACATGAGCTTCTAGTTGCATATTCTAGGTCCTTGCTATTCTCAGGCCCTCCTACAGCCATGGCCCTGACCAGTGTTTTGATACAGCACAAAGTGGCTGTTTATTGCTACTGACTGCTGAGGCCTGTGCTGCAAAATGCATTCTGTCAACAGAATGTAAGTGAACTTGGCATTTCAAAGCTCAGCTGCTGCAGACGCATAGATTTCTTGGAATTGCCATGCAGCAGGACCGGTGTTGCAGTCCCCAGCTAAAACTGAAAATGTTGCATAGGAAGACGTATCATGTGAAGGTCAGATATACCTGAGATCCCAAGGGTTTTCTGTTTGTTTGGTTGGGTGTTTTCTTCCCTCCTCAGCACAGGAAACATATCTTGTCCTTGCTTTGTTGCCTGTTAGGCTAGACTTCCAGCTTTCTAAATTTTGTTCAGTATACTCCGTATAGAGAAAATATCATTATTCAGTGCAAATGGCCTCATGTGAAAGGGAAACGTGTATACCATACACGGTACATAAAAGCACTAATCAAAATCTGTGTTAATTCAATGTTGCACTGAGGATTTTTCCCCTTTTTTGAGAAGTGATAGTTTCTGTGGTTTTGAAAGAGCTCACTTGTATTGTTTTCTATTGCTTCCATAGGAACTACAGGCAGAAATCGATGCTCATACTGACATCTTTCATAATCTGGATGAAAATGGGCAGAAAATTCTGAGGTCCCTGGAAGGCTCTGAGGATGCAGCCCTGTTACAGAGACGCCTGGATAACATGAACCTCAGATGGAGTGATCTTAGGAAGAAATCCCTAAACATTAGGTAGGACCTGAACATAAACAAAAGCCCACACTTGCTGTGTAAGATGAAATGCTGCGTTTTGCCTGTAAAAAGGTTTAATTTTGTTTCTGATAGTGCTATTTTTGTCCATTTTTAAATTCTTTGCACTATTCTGAATGTTGGCTTAACATTGTAAGAATGATTAGGTCTTTTTGGTATGAAAATGATAGTAGAGGATTAGTATTTCAGGCATATGATGAGGTTTTGTAATTACAGAAGGAGTGATTAAGATGTTTAAACAGTAACTGTACCCCCTCTAAAAGTAGGCTTTTTCTAGATCTGCGTATGACTTATCAGCAAGTCATGAAAGAAAGTGATTAAACAACCTGTATTTATGATAAGCATTATTTCTAAGGCTGCTTTTTCCACTGCAAAACTAAAAATAGCCTTGTAAGTGAGAAGATAAGTTATTTAAGCTGATAGCTGTTGTGTGGAGAGTGGACAAAATTGCCAAATAAAATCCAGAGGTAATAGAAAGCCATAGGTAGTGTCATGAGAGAAAAAAATTATGCTTCCAAGGAAAAATATAATAAATGATAACGTTACAAATTATGAAAGGGAGGTACAAGCTTCAATGGGATGAAGATTTCATTTCAAAAGGAATTGCCCAGGAAACTTCTTTTCAGAAACACGACTTTTATAAGAGGCAGCCCAGCTATGTTGCGTTGTCTCGGACATTTTTTCACTTGCTTGCTTTCTCTGTGTTGGTGGTAGTTCAGAGAACAGCAAAAGTCAGAAGTGCTTTTCAAAGTAATATATGAAATATTATCTTTTTTTCATCTCAGGCCCTGAGGCAGGTCAGTCTGTGTAATGACAAAAAACATCTTCATAACATTAATCATTAAACATTAATCATAAATGAAGGATATGAGGTTGAAAAGATACTAAAGAAAGAGACACATTCCTCCTTTTTTTTTTTTTTTTTTTTCTGAGGACCTAAAGAAGAGGGATATAAACCTACAAGGTCTCTCAGAGATTTTTTCTTCATATGCCTTTTACCCACGAACTTGCCAAAATGAAGCAATGTTTGAGATAAGAAAAACAGTCAGTTGGCCAAATATCAATAATTAAATATATGGTACTTTCTGTCTTTCAGTTTTTTTGCAGTGTCATGTATCACTGCCATTAATCAAGTCAGAAACAGTAACTAGTTATATCACAGTGACTTCTTGCATTAAACATTTGAAATAACAGACGTTTCAAAAATGTTTGCTTCCTGCAAAAGGCTTAAGGTGTTCAACAACTTATTGATTATGATAAGAGACAACTCTTAATTTCTAAGACATTCAGTTTAAATGTTGCTGGCCACCAGACTGAATGAACAGGCTATTCTCAGCCTACCTGCTTGGAGCTATTTCTTTCCATCACATGGTATTGTATGGATTTCACAATGCTTACACAAAAGAGATATAAGAGCAGACATTTTAAATGTTCCCCAGGCATAAGTTTCACAAGTTTCTTTATGTAGCTTAATTTATAGACTGCTGAAACAGAAGACCCATGCCATTGCTCAAATTAGGTGGGCATTTTTTTCCAAGTCTGGTAAATATCAAGAGAAGCCAAATTCTTTTCCATTATTACATCTCTTCTGTTTGGATAACTTAGCATAGTTTAGCCTAATAAACATTTTTTCTTAAAAAATAACTCATTTAAAAGAAAAAAAATTCTATTATCTGTTTTGTCTGCACATGCTTGAACACAGTTATGAATATATGAGTGCATACACTCATATAAGTTTAGAGTGTATGCACAGAATGTATACTAGCATGCACATACATAAACATATATTCCCAAAGCTGAAGGAAGGGCAGAACAAGATGGGTTCCAGGAAAATACTCACCAAACTGGGAATTTTCAAAGCACAGTAGCAGTAACAAAACCACTTTGGGTCATTTTTTGCACTTTTACCATGTAAAGCTGTATCTGGGGAAGCAGGGAAGAAGTGAAGACTCTAGTGTTTCCCTCCAATTGCTGCCCTTCTCTGGAGGAGGCAGAAGCTTGCTTTTACTGAATAAACATGGGAGACAGGAATTAACCTGCCTCAGAAACTTGGCTATTTGACTGCATCCACTCCAAAAGCCCTGTGGCCCTTGCTCTGATGGTCACCTCCTGTAACTCCCCATGCCACATTTCTACCTGTCTTCCCCTCTTGCTGCTTTCAGAGGCATCCTGAAGCTTCCCCAGGCTTCATTGCCTGCAGGGCTGGCCTCCTCAAGCAGTGTGTGCTGTGAGGCAGTTTTCCCCAGCTCACAGCTGCCCTGTGAGAACAGAGATCAAAAGACAGCATGGTCTATCTGTGTCCCTCCCACATAGCCTTTAAGTTTAAAAAAGAAGAAAATTTTCCATCAGCTCACATACCAGAGCAGCTGAGCTTTCCGTCAGCCTACGGCTAATCTGTCCCTTTCCTTTCTCTTTCCTTGCCACTCCAATTTCCTGGTATAAGAGGTTAAAAAAAAGACAGGATCTGTAGAGAATTTCAAAGAAACACCATTGACTTCACCCTCAACTATTCCTCATTTCTATATCTAAACTAAATAATAAGGTCTGCAAAACACTGAGTCCATATTTATCATATTTCTTTATAGACCACTCTATATGAGGTATACAAGTAGAATTTTCACTGCCAGAAAATATGTGATTTTGTATGCAATCACTGAAAAAGAAGGGAAATGTTATGCAAACAAAGCTGAAAGTTAAACAGAAAATATATGAAATAAAAGAAAATCTGTCTTCTGTAAATTTTATCACTTTACTGTTATGCAGTACAGCTTTTTGATTCAAATACGGTTTGAATTGCTACATTACTGGAAGTGAATTAGGAATTTCTTCCCAAACAGCAATTAAAAATTAGCTTATTCATAAGTCTAGAAAGACAAAATTTTAGTGTGCTTTATCTATGGTATAAACAAAGTTGAAGACTTGACCAGTTCCTTGATGTTTCAGTTGCATATTTTTTCTCCACAGAAAACAGTTGCTGAAAATTAGTAGCTCAATACTTGATCCGAGTATTAAAAAGACACATTTACACATACACAGAGGAAATATTTAGAAGATGTCCTTATGGTGGAGACCCTGTTTGCATGAAATAGTATTCTAATTTTTCCAGTGATTCAATTAGTTTTATTCACACCTCTGTTCAAATGGCACAGACATTTTGTTAGTGTAAAGGGATTCTATTGGCTTTAACAATTTCCTCATGACTTTTTTGGGAAAGGATGGAATTGGTTCTCTTACCTAGAAGGTGAGCATTAATCTTGTGTGAGTTTGAATGGTTGGTGTAGTGGTTTAGAAAAATGCTTGCTCTTCTCTGATTTGAAATGTTAGTTAATTAATCTGCTAGTAATCCTAAGTGATGATAAAGTTACTTCCATGCTAGTCCTGCATAATATTTGTGCACCTTTAGTGAGACTGACAATTCAGCACTGCTGAAGAGGAAAACTAAATAAAAAAAAACAAAAACCAACAAACAAACAAACAACAAACAAACAAGAAACCAAGACATGGGAAAAGAACAGATGTTTCAGGCCAGGATTGTGGAACCAAATTTAAATCTGTATTGCTAGAAACTAATTCAAAGCTCCAGAAGCTATTTAAAAATCATTAAGTTAATGAAACACTAAGATCTTTCTCAGTAAATAAGCTTGTACTGTTAGGTTTTTATTACCACTGTGTTTGAATATATTTTATATTTAATACATGCTTTCAGATCCCATTTGGAAGCCAGTACAGACCAGTGGAAGCGTTTACATCTCTCTCTTCAGGAACTTTTGGCATGGCTGCAATTGAAGGAGGATGAATTAAAACAGCAAGCACCCATTGGTGGAGATCTTCCCACTGTGCAGAAACAGAATGATATTCACAGGGTATGATTTTTTTAAATGATCTTTCAGTCCACTGCTTTTTGTTTTGCAGGTTAGTGTTGCATGAAACAGTCCTTATTGGGAAAAGCAAGATACCCTTCAAAATATATTTTAGAAACAATGAAAACTGAACTTGCTTAAGAGTAGTACCTATGATTTTCAAACACAGTTTAGAAAATCAGCCTTTTGGAGGAGGGAGTGTTTGCTACCAGCTGTTTGGCATTTTCGTAGACCCATCACAAAACAGCTAGTTTTCTTGGCCAGAACAAGTAATAACTTAATATTATTTGAGGATTAAATAATTAGTTCTGATAATTTTTCTAGATCAGGCATTTAAACTTGATGTTTAATTTGGTTTTGAATTAGTTTTGAAACCCTATTTTTATACTGGTTTTGGGAACTTCTGTGAAAAGAATAGTTGATACCAGCTCTAATGCACAGCTGTGTGCACCTTGAACCAACTGTGATAACTGACTGTAATTGTCTATGGATCAAACTAGTTTCATCAGGAAATTCTTATGGAAAAGCAATAGCAGAACATCATATGGAGACTGTTCTGGAGTAAGCTGTGTAGTAAAAAGGAACCTAACTCCAACACTTGTATGGGAAGTTGTAGCATTTTTTTTAAACCCACCAAATGAAAAACCCCCAAAATAACACAATACTGCTGAAAAATTCTTCATACAAAGATTCACACAGGTTTTTTTGTAGTAAAGTTATACTTTAAGTATGTTTCATGTGTTCAGTCAAGTTCACATCTGCCTGATGTGAACTTATTGTCTGCTTTCAGGTAAATAGCTTTTAATTTGCTATACCATTTCAGTCTATTCATGCCTAAATGTGAAATCACAGTTCTAGTACCTCAGTGGCTGTTTTTTAGTGGTGCCATAAGGAAACCCATTAGGGATTTAGTGTCCTGCAAAAATAAAGGTGAAAAATTGCTGAATGAAACAGTAAGTGAGGAGAAACTGTTCTGTTAAGGAACAGGGAACCATGTGAAAGGTAATTGGGAAAGCTCACCCAGCTTCAGCAAGTAGCAGACTGATGGGAGTTAGTGGCAGTACGGTTTTTCAGGGGCCTGTCTTTTACCTAATGGCTGAGAAAGCCAAAGAGAAATATGAACAAAAACCATTTTGCTGTCAGTGCACAATGCTTTTTTAAGATAATAGATTAGAGATAAGGAAGAAGTTCTTTACTGTGAGGGTGGTGAGGGACTGGAATGGGTTGCTCAAGGAAGTTGTTAATGTTCAATCCCTGGTGGTGTTCAAGGATGGGTTGGACAGAGCCTTGAGTGACATGGTTTAGTGTGACGTGTCCCTAGCCATGGCAGGGGGATTGGAGCTAGATGATCTTAAGGTATTTTCCAACCCTAACTCTTCTATGATTCTATGATAATATAATGCCTTGCTGCAAGGGACAGCTTGGTCACATTTCCTAGGTCTTTCTTTTGGAGAAGTGATGTGTTGGATGTGTCTTTCTCACAAAACTTTACTTGGGACTTCAGGCATTTATCACAGAAACAGTGAGGCCAAGAGATCCGTGACTTATGGACCACCAACAACCCTTTTTACCTTTCCCTCCATGAAAGTTAAGATATATGAAATGCCTAAGATCTCTGCTCTAGCCAGCTGTCTTTAGCAACCTCTATAAAGGAGTTTTAAGCCCATCAGGATGAAAAAAACAATATAGATGTTGCTTTAAAACAGCATGACATTAACTCAAACCCCTTATCCAAAGACAACTCTTGAGCCAAAGCAAGGCTTAGAGAAAGATTTGTGTAAGATTGTTACAACAAAACTTTTTTCATATGAATAATATTTCAGTGTCTGAAAACATTATCTTTCCTCTTAGATCAAAGAAAGAATTTTTTTAATCTAGATTGCTTCTCATAAAATGTTAATATTTTATATTGTTCTATAAGCTATTTGAAAGTCTCCCAGAATTCATCATAAAGATGTCAAGCCTTCAGTAATGGACTAAGTGATCTCTCTGTCGCTCACCAATCAATGGATTGCTTAAAACTTTTAGGGATGAGAAGTGTTGCATAAAAGTAAGGTACCATGAATATATGCAAAGTGACTTTAAAAAATAGATCTTCTACTAACTTCTTTTTGATCATCTTCTCTGCCACATGCTGATACATACAGACACAAATCTATAGTCTCGTCAAAGCTAGAACATTTTAGCTCCTTTTAAAAATATGGCTTCTTTTCTTTTCCTGTTCTGTAGCACTTCGCTAGTTCAATGTAAGTCCTTTCTAGTTGTAGCTATTCTGATTCTCTGTGAAAAAAGAACAAAACATAATTCATGAAATTAGGTTACCCTGTCTGTTCTTCAAATATCTCTTACACAGAAGGAAGGAAAAACAACCAGTGCAAAACTCTGTCGACTTCAGGTTGTCTTTGTGAAAATCTGTGTTTGCAACTTGGAGGTTTTAAACAGGTTTTGGGGTGGGTTTTTTTTTGTCCCTGGACACTGTGGACTTTCTCTTAAAGTTTCTTTTATAGAAACAGACATTCAAAGGTTGTATCTGAATGAACAGCTTAGCTTATTTCTGAGCATAAGAAAAAATGCTTCTAAAAAGGCTTGTACCACAAGTGCTGAGCTATCTACCTTAAAACTAGAGTACAACATAGAAAATCTGGAGTTTTTCAAGAGTTTTGGACCCCTGCTTAAGAGCAGAACTTAGCTCTCAGTGTTGGATGTGAAAATGAAGACTAGTTGAATTTTGTTCTTGAGAAAAAGAATCACCTGACTGTTCATTTTATTCTCCTGAATGTCTGTTCTGAAAATCAGTCTTCAGTAAACAATTTAAGTCTCTACCTGATCTGACCAATCTCTTAAATGACACAAACTTCCAGCTTTGGTGTTATATATCAGTATAGCACCTTTCCTTCTGTGAAGAATTGTTTTTGCCACGTAAAGCCAGAAGTGAACCTGGGTAAATTCTACATTAGAGAAAAAAAAAAGCCTCAGCAGGGGAACATTATTTATAAGCATTTTAACTGACTGCTCTTGAGAAATGGCATGATGAATGCAAATCTGATTTTAAGCCTGAATCCTTGTTCTAAAGTGGTGTTTCAAACTGATTTTATTATATTTTTCCCCTTAAAAATCTAATTTAAAGAAAAAACATGTTTAACCTCTCTATAATTTACAAGGCCAACTGGAATACCTCAGACTTTCATTTCAGAGATGAAAAGAAGTTGGTTCTTATCATTGAAATACTTCTATTTGCCAAGATTGGCTTAAAAACTTTAAGAGTAAGATTTAGATGAAGATTTCAAATGCTTGAATCTATGCCAGAGGAGAGCTTGAACTCAACTGAGAAAAGAGATATCAGTGCAGTCAAAATCATTGTTACATTATAAATGTGAAGTGCTTTTTAGACAAGGCAATTTATAATTTATCCCAGATACACCCACATAACTGCTTTTTTTTTGAACTTATGTGTAGTGTGGGTCATTTTGTCAATTTTTGCCATCTGAAGAAATTGTGTCTATGCCAAAGCCTTAGAATATATTTGTATGTGTAGTGGTGTCAGTCAATGATAAAAATGCTGCTGTTCATCAAAATATTATTTAATTATCTTGCAGATTTTGTTGCTTTACTAAGCATAATAATAATGTTTTATTGAAGTCTTATTAATAACTGTGTACATGTTACAGTTAATGTAAGTTAAGTAACTTAGGCATCATGCAGATATCCTGCTTTTACTTTCATTCTTTGAAGAGCCACCATGTCTTCTGTGTATGATTGTATTAACAGCATAAGCAGCATTTATGATTATAGATTCATAAATATAGAATTCCCTGGAAACCCTTTCACATCTATAACAACAGCGCCTAAACAGTAGAATTCCTGCTTCAACTTTTTCTGGTGGCACAATGGAATGTAAAACTGAAGTAAAACCCAATTTTTAAAAAGCATTCTGGTTGCGAAACATCTTGAGTTAATTTAATTGCACTCTTTCTCTTTAAAATTCATTAAAAGCAAAAAATATCAGCTTTTCTAATAACAGAGATTAATGTAAGCTTTACTAATGCACCTCTCATTGCATTTTCATCATTCGATTTAAACAATCTGTGTTCCTCCATCTAAAGAGATTTAGGGACACCCATGAGGAAGCAGTGGAGGTCTGAGATAAGTTAATCAATATATGCATTATTAAAATGGTGGGAAGAATGCCATTACTGCTGCAGTGTTGATGACAAATAGAGATGCTTAAATAAAGTAGTTTACTTATTTTTTTTGTCAGCTCATACATTATGCACATTCGATTTCCTCTACAGTCACTACAAAGAGTGGAAGAAGTTAAGGAATTCAATGAAATTAGCCTGAAATCATTAGCTGTAAATTAGACATTTATTTAGGCTAATTTTGCTTTCAGTGATATCCTGCTTAATATAAAGATGTATTTTTCAGGGCTCCAGATAGATATCCCCCCCCCCAAAAAAGAAGAGAAGATGTCATTTATTGCTGCTTACGATTTTTATTAGTAGTGTGTACATATTTCACAACAAAACTTTAATCAGAAAAGCTGGCTTCATACAGTAAGACTTTTCGGAATGGGACAGTATGAAATGAGCATTCATTATTTTTAATGCTGTTCTGTGCTACTGCTGTAGCCTCATGTTTTTTTAATTTCCTCCTTTTTAAATTTCTTATACTAAACCATATTTTAACTTAGTAGAAGTCTGCAGATCAAAACTAGAGAAGTCATTGAGAATTGTAAATAGGTCTTAAAACCATACTGCGTACTATTTTAAAACTCAGGATTTACAGACTATAATCGCATCAACCAGCTCCAGAATGGAAAAGCTGGAAAACATTTAACACAGTAGCTCGCTGTTATCCTTTAACAAGCGAGAAGGAGATTCTCTGTTTGTGACTAAATGCAAAATACACAAAGTCAGAAAGTTCCCATTCGTGTTTCTCTGTTGTTTTGAGAAGATAGATAAAATGATTCCTGCTCACACACCTTGTGGGATTCAGTATGCTTATCTGATTATGTTATCCTTGTTCTGCTGCACAAGAAAGGAATGTGTCTTTAAACCTGTATTTAGACCTCTTTTGGAAACATAATGCCTCTATGTGTATTTGGCTGTTATGGTTTTATGCAGAGACAGTACAAGCTGAAAGAAGATATTTGTGCTCTTCTCATTGTTACTACATGTACAATAGATAGGTTGATCTGAGTACAGCAGCAGCACTCCATACAGCAGTACTACTTATTCCTAAGTACATAGCTTAAAGGGATTTCTGGCTTTTAAATATCCTATAAATTGGCGTAGCTCTGTGTTCCTCTGGAATATCTGCGACTCCTTCCTGCTCTTGGTATGTATAAAGAGAACAGACCCTTGTGCTTATGCCTCCTGTTTGATCTGTTTGGGACATAAATATTTCTGAGAAATAATTTGTCTTTGGCAACATTGATGAAGCATATTATTTCTTCAAGCTGTTATAAAATTATAACGTTTAAAAACAAATACGACTATTGATGTCACTTTTAACACTATCAGATGAGAGCAAAGCACACGGTCCATGGGGAGCACTTTAAGTTATGCTGCCTGCTGGCTTACTTGAGCTGAAGACCTGCTACACTCGTGTGGTGGGACAGAATGATGTAATGTGAGATGAGCACCAAGGCTAATTAAAGGAATAGATTTTTTCCTCTTTTGGAGGTATGAAAAAGCTTATTGTATCTCCTCTTTCCATTGCACTAAATGCAAGAGTCAAGTATGAATTAGAAAAATATCTAAACTTAAAATTGTCTAAGAGTTTTAACCCTGGGGTAACCCCACTCAGTTTTTATGCAGAGCAATGTCCAATGGTAGTTTACTTGTTAGGATACAGTACTCTGTTTCTGATAATCAGTGTTGGTTCTTAAGGGTCAACATGATCGCTTAAAATATTTATCACAGATCTTAATCGAATAATAGATTTCGTTATGATATGAGATACACTCTGTGAAGGGATCCCAGCCTCACTGATGCCCATGGTGATACAAAATGAGCATTTTTTACTTTGTTGCTTCCTTCAAGAAAGCAAAAGGCTAAAGGGTTTTCCCAATTCACAATCACAAACGTTATGGTCAGTTCTTGGCCTCTTAATAGAAAGATTTTTAAACATTTGTAGTAGAATAACAGTCATTCCCTTAAGTTTACTTCCCTGAAATGTATTAAGAATTTTTTACCTGTGAGAGCTCATATCATAAACTGCAGGTATGATTCTCATTAATAGTTCCGTTAGGTATTTCCTGTACAAAGCATTTCAAATCAAATATAATTCAAAGTGTAATGAACTTTTAATATTGGATTTATAATCTTTCATTAGTTTGCATAGAAACCCAAATTTTATTTAATAGTTAATTTAATTTAATTGGTGAATTTATTATGTTAGAAGCCTATGTAATACCTGTGCTTTATAAAGAATTTTCTAATTCCTGGAGTAAAATATCTGGTTTTCACTCATGGCATATGGCTCTTTTTTTTCAGTGTTGTGTTTTGTGTTACACTGTACTATAATTATCTGCATATTTTACCTTTGTGCTACTTGAAAACACTATGCATTCAATATTGTTTTATAAATAGAGAAGAAAATGTTGAAATAAAACAGTGTTTAAGGACCATTTAGATAAATTCAATGCAACATGCAAAAGACCCAGTGCAATATGCAACTAACCTGCAGGCCAGGTTTCATCTGCATTTCTGTGTGGTGAACATTTGGATTCAGATTAACAAAATTTTAAATTCTCCTTCAGAAAAAACCCCAACACAAACCAAAACAGATAAAAACCAAAACTCATAAACAATCAAAACTCAAAAAAAGCCAACCAACCAAACAAAAAAAACCCAAAACCAAAACCACGAAGATATGTGTACTTTCAGTAGACTGCCAAAACTTTAAATACCAACCTTGAGAATCTTCCTCACAGTCATTTTAAAAGCAGGTAATATAAGAGAGGTAGTAAAAGGAGCTGTTTCTGGATGAAGAAAAATGCGAACAGGAAAGAGGAAGAAAAGGGAAGAAAGGAGACAGGTGCCAAAAAGCATAACAGGAAAGGAAGAGGTAAAAGGAAGAAATATAGTTGATCTGAAAAGGAGCAGAATATGTCACCAAGCAATGCTAAAGATATGGGAATTGATAATAAATACTGATTAAAGTAACTAGGAATTATCTATTTCATAAAAACTAATTTTTGCCCTTTAATGTTGATTCATGCATGCCTTCATCTAGGCTAGATTGTATTTCTGAACTTTCACCTTGGTCTTGATTCTGCATGTCAAAAATCTCAGTTCATGTAATTTTGGAGGAAATGTATCTACACTAACACTAGAAAAGAGTGCTACAATTTATTATATTGTAATGTGGTTTTGGTTTTTTTTTTCGTTACTGATTATTACAGGTTAACATGTCAATATCCTTTGGTCTTTTTTTTTTTTCATATGGTTAAACAGTTGCCAGCAGCAGTAGCAAAGTGGTACATAGCCATGAAACGCATTGCATTTACCTTCATAATGTGGTAAACCTTGCTTTCAAGAACTCTCAGCTATGCTGGTGTGGTCCAATACGTAGCTAGCCAAAGCTTTACACCATGGAGCTTAGTTTTGGAGTTGACTCTGACAAATCAACAAAAGGGATCCCTCTTACAGTGAAAATCTGATCAGCAACCTTGAGTACTTTGCAGTATACTAGCGGTACATTTGCTCGTTTGAATATAATGTGATTTTAGGTTAAGCAAAAGCTGATTATCTCTTTTACATTTTTTCGGTAGCTACTTGTAGTATACATGGAAGTTGTTGTTAGAAATTTTGTTCTAAAATTGATGAAAAAAGGGGCTAGCACTTGGTATTTCATTATATATCCACTTACAATACTTTTGTTTCATGTCTCAGACTTTCAAGAGGGAGCTGAAAACAAAAGAACCTGTTATCAGGAGTGCGCTTGAGACCGTGCGAATCCTTTTAGCAGAGCAGCCTGTGGAGGGACTAGAGAAGCTCTACCCAGAACCAAGAGGTAATTGAAGAAAGAGGGTAATGACACATTGCTGGAAAGATCAGTGATGGTCAGCTTTGATTAAATAAAATCTGTCAACCACTGTGAAAGCATTGTTTTTACACTCCAAGCTGAATGTCAGTATTCAGAGACTAAGCAAAAAATATAGATGAAAGAAACCCTTAGCAATCCTTCTGAACACTGTGGCACTAAATAGACATGCATATTTATAAGCAGATTTTGAAACTGACTTTAAACCTTCATGACCTGTCTATAACTGTAGGCCCATTTGAGGTCTGAAAGCTTTAATTTAACTTAAAATTCAGCTTGTAGTCTCAGTACTACAGATACTCCCAAATTCACTCAATTGCAGCAAAAGATTCGCAGTGATTAACATTTATGTATGCACAGAACTATTTTTCAGGACACAGCTGGTAAACTTTTAGCTACACCTTGCATGTTTAACAATGCCTTTATACAGTTAAATGTATATTTTGGTGATCTGTATGGTGTCAAGATTTAAATTTGTTAAGAGACTTTCAAACAAGAACAGATAAATTTCACAGGTGTCTTTGGTTATGAACAGTTTCTTATTGAGTTTTGAACTTACCCAGATGGCAACTATTTTTCTTCTAAGACAGAATATGTCTTAAAAGCCTCTTAACTTTTACTTTAGAGCTGCCACCTGAGGAAAGGGCCCATAATGTCACAAAACTTCTGCAAAGGCAAGCAGATGAAGTCAGAACTGAGTGGGATAAGCTGAATCTACAGTCTGCTGATTGGCAGAAGAAGATAGATGATGCTCTTGAAAGACTGCAGGGCCTTCAAGAGGCGATGGATGAAGTGGACCTAAAACTACGCCAGGCTGAAGTGTTCAAGGGATCCTGGCAGCCAGTAGGGGATCTGCTAATTGACTCTCTGCAGGATCACCTAGAAAAAGTCAAGGTATGTGTCAGTATATCAGTATTTCTGAGTATGAAGTAATTGATTCATTCATTTTATGAATCCCCAAATCAGGAATTATCTTTGAAAATGAGAAATTGATAGCTTTGTATCATAGTGATTTCTATTTCTTTTTAAAAGTACATAAAAAGCATTTTATAATTTCTGCAATTAAAATGGAAGCGAATTACTATTGAGAATGTATAATGCTTACATTGGTAAAAAGCACTACAGGAATGTGTAAATATCCTCAGCATACTCACTGTTAGCTCAGAAGATGCAGTTAGCAGTAGAGAAAGCCAAAGAGAACAGATAGGAGAGTACTCGATAAAAGTATAGGAAAGTGATTCTGCTCCTTATATTTATTATAATTTGTGAGTATGATGAATAAATAATTGTGTCTATGCTTTTAGAATAGAATTGAAATAATTTAAAATCTGTGGTTTTGTTCTTTCATCACAGTGGTGGTATTTGCTATCTTATTTGATAACTAGGCCTCTGAACATAAGATATTAAAAAAAATCCTGGAAAAACTGTCATTATTTTCTGTAACTTAATGCTTATTTGCTTTCAAGGGTTGTTTCTTAAAATAATTGTTATTGAGCAACTCATGAGGACTTGTCCTACTTCAGCATGACTGTCATGGCCAGGATTCCTTCAGCTAGAGCACAATAGAGGCAGTTGCCACTTTGATAGGAACAAAGTGCCTCTGTTCCATTCACATGAATGAGAATCATCAGTCATTTTGAAAGAGACCTGAGCTGACTTATTTTCTCTAGTAGAACATTAGGATCTGAGAAAGAGGAAATAGAATGATATGGCACGATAAAATAATGGCAAGAAAAAAATACCTTTAAAAATCAAATGTAGTTTATATAAAAAAAAAGTTCACAAGTTTTAGTCACACAGGAAGTTTAATGAGTGTCCTGTACAACTATTATACAAGAAAAATGAAGTACCTGGTAGCTGATGAACAGCTGCAAAATTTGTTTATCTTCATTTAAATTCATAACTTTATAAATTCTCAGAAAGTACCTTCTATTATGGCCATGGGATTTTTTGTAATTCTGAAGAAGATATTCTGAACAGAAACACTGAGTCCCTGGTATTACTGGAAAACAGAGCAAGTTGCTTAATTGTAAAGCTGTGACCATAACTGTTGACTCCATAATTATCATGCTGAATCCTGTTACATTTAAAGATATATATATATAAAAAATAATCCATCCTAGAGGACATAATGAAATAGTAATAACAGCCGTGACAAAACCCAGAAGGTGCTATCAATTAATAGATGTCTGTTTATTTCTTCTGAAGCCTTAATATTAGGGCTAGACAGAAACCAAGACTTCTGTTTCAAGTTTAAAATTAGATGCTACCACTTACCACTCCAATTTTTATCTAATTTGTACCATAATTACTTAAAATATTTATTAATATAGTCTATCATAAAACCATACCATAAGATTATCAGCTAAATGGTAAATGAAAGAACTGTGCAGAGTATATTCATATCCTTATGAGCTATAACTTTTCATTTCATATATGGCAATTATAATCTGCTAGGCGCATGCATATGGCAATATTGTGCTTTCATCACTTTCTAAGTGATCATAATTAGCTTAGGTAATATAAGAACACAATAGGCCAAAAGCTGAAAAATATTAATGGTGTCAGTAGTACAATAATTGTCCTAAAATGAACTGTCTAGAAGGTATGTACTGCTCTAACAAAATATAATTCCAACATAGATACTGAAGACAAATGCCTATACTAACTAGGCAACGTAAGCGTTTGTGAAATTAATAACTACCCAGAAATCTACAAATGTGTCTGCAATATGAAGGCCTATATAAAACTATGGGTTTGGGATTTGTAGGTTTTACCTCATTTATTCATATTTATGACATTCATATTTTTCTTAGAGTAAAATCTATTTTGGAAAGGTTGCAGATTAAGACCAATAATTTATGTAACCCTGAAACAGAGCATGTATATCCTCAAATGTTTTCAAGTTTGCATTTGCTACATGTCAACTGGCTAGACTGTAGGAACTTTGATCTTGATCCATATCTAGCTAAAGTGTGCAAATACTTAAAATATACTCACAACTCTAGCCTTAATTTCCGGCTTTAATTTTTCAGCATGTAAAAAACAGGGTTTAATGTAAATATAGTGTCTGTGACATGAGCAATAAGACATGTTTTAAGCCCATTTTTCTGTGGAACTTATTTCTTGGATAGTTCATTTTGGATTTACTCTCTGTCTTGATAAGTTTAGATATAACAATTATTACTATCTCAGTAATAATGATCAAATTTAGTCAGTTTTTCTCCCCCTTCTCTTCTTTTGTTTTAATGAAACCTGAACAATTGGGAAGTGTTTTGTGTTTCATTTCCCATGCTATCAAATGTGGAAGAGAAAGATTATATTTTGGCTACTTTTGTACAAGAAATGAAGGCAAATCTAGGCCTTTCTATAAAACATTGCCCACATTTATTTTCTTCATAAGGCTTTAACAACTACATAAAATAAACTTTCATTAATAGTATTATATTCACAGTTATTTATATACAAAATTGTTGCTTTGGAAGGAAATTAACACTAAAAGAATTACTAGTCTTTTGCCTGAAAGGTTTAATAAGGTTAAGAAAGCTAACATGGGAACATTTATGAAAAAGAGTATGTAGAATTGACTCAAAGCATTAGCCAGATAAGCGGCAGTGTCTATTTTGCGTATGCTAGGAAAATGAAGAACATCAATTTGAATTTAAAGTGGAGGTCCAATGATGGAAAGACTGAAGGGGCAAAAGAGATTGGCAAATGGACAAGTGGAGGGAGGGGGAAGAAAGCTCCAACCTGCTCAGCACTGAATTACTCCTCCTACATCCTAGTAGCCTTTTCCAGTCTACAGGACCAGTCCTTAGCTTCAAAACTGCAGCAGTCTCCCAAAGTGATGTATGCATATGAGAATGGATAATGGGTTAATAGCTGTTGTGTAATTTCTCATGTGCAATTTTAAAACTTACCTTGTAATGCTAAAGACTGGGAGAATCACTCAGCTCTGCAGATTTTAGATGCCTTTGATCTCTTATTTGGCCTGTATAAGCTGGTTTAACACATGGTTATTACTGTTTCCTTATTGTTCTTAGTAATTGATTCACTTAAATGTTAAGTACTTTTCCTTTGTGAATGTTTCAATTAAAAGGTAAATTTTTTATGCATCTACCATATCACTAGTGAAATATGACTACTTCAGTTTTCTATCATACACAGCACTGTAAATAAACAGCAGAGCCTCTAGAGTCCATGCAGGATATAACTCCTTTCTGATATTTTTTTAACCACTGTAAAAAAAAAAGAAGGAAAATAATAATAGGCAGTCATGTCTGTGGTTTCCCTAGTTCAAAATAGAAGCCCAGATGTCAAGAACACCTGCCAAATAAAAGCTGAACTGCGTAGTCCTATTTTCAATTAATGCAATTCTGTTATAGAATGATTTGTTCTTCTTCATTGTCACATAGAGGGCACCTCAACTCTATGTGATGATTGTTAACTGTAAGCAGGAGAGCAGAATTTAGTGGCTTAAGTCTTGTATTTCCTCTGAGCAGTTTTCATCAAAGTCTTAATCTTGCTGCTTAAGAACTGGTTGTTGCTCTTGCAGATCACTTTTACAGTTATGAATAAAGCAGTGGGAAGAATATGAACTTTGCTATATAGATTATTGATTTTAATGTATTTAATGTAACAAGTGTATTCACAAAGGCTGTAAGTGTCCTTTTAAATTATTTTCACAGCCTATTTAGAATTTTAATACAATTTCTACTAATTATTTTCTGCAAAACTGTGAAAAAAAAGACAGAAATTCGCAAGTACTGCATAAATAACCCTTTTTCTCTGAGATGCCAGTCTGAATTATATTCTATCTATTTCAGACTTTTTTCTGCATTATTGACAGTTGTAGCCAATTGTATGTCACTGACAAATGTTCACTGGAAAGTGTCAACCTGAAACTTCTATCTAATTTGTAAACTGAACACACCTTGTAATTATGTGTAGATCAGAAATTAACTGATCTCCTCATCCTCTACTCCAAATTACTTTTCTATGTGCACTTAGTTCTTTTGTCCCTAGTCATCTCTTCTTTAAATGAGACAAAAAGTAAGACAACCCCTTAAGATAATTAGCTAAATTTCAGTTGTGTTCATATGTTCATTTAGAAAGAAAAGAAATAGATTTGGAAAGGTTAAAATACCATATTATTACAAACACTTTAATACTAGATCAGCAACCTCTATTACTGGAGAATGAATGAACATAGGCAGTTCATTTAATGAAAAAAAAAAAAGCCTTATATGTTCTTCTGTACTTCATTTTGGTACTGTTCAGCTACTGCTGTGCTGAAAAGAGGTACTGCAGAAAAGTAGACTCTTACAGTGCTATTATGGAGGAACTGTGCTGACAGCTGCCTACAATGGAGATTCTGAGAACAAAGTGAGTTGGACAATTTCTAATTTGTGTTCTCATTCACAGAATAAAAAATCTTCCAAAATTATTTGAAATGCTTAGGAAACTGACAATTTTCTATCTTTCCTGAAGAAATAATGATTTTTGTAAGTTCACGTACAGGAAAATTAATGAATGATACCTAAACGCAAGACAATACTTCACATTCGTTCCCTCCTCACAATGGAGATATACACTGGACATGAAGAGATCAGTTGTAAATAAATCCATAGAAACCATACAAGAAATAATTAGCTGGAAGATCAATGTATTGAATAACCAGAACTTACAACCAGCTAGATATCAATAGCATTGCTAGATCCATGTTGAAGTAAATGGGGGTCAGATTGTAATGTGACACATATGCTCCTGTTAATTTTTTCCTAACATAAAATTAAGCTATGCATTAAGTTAAGCTGTCAGAACTCATGCAGTCCAATCTGTAAAATAAAATTACGTTACACAGTGAATTTTGAGATTCTCCTTATTTACAATTCATTTCT